>JAFMOD010001740.1:224796-352311 GCA_019802435.1 Corydoras maculifer
ATACAGGTTTTGACTCTGTGCAACCAAATGAAAGCGAAGAAGTAAGTGCTCCCTCAGGGTTATTATAAACACCAGTATGATGACTGAATGACTCACACAGCCGCACGATTAACATTTAGTTTTTAATTTTACTACACCAATAAAGATGATTACTAATGGAGACTTCTTGTTGGAAAGTAAGAGCACTAACCACATGTATGAAATGTAGTGCATCTAAATCTTTCACTTACTTTTCTCTTAATAGAATATAAAGAAAAAAATTAAAAAGAATTTAGGAGAATGTTACTGCATAAATCTTTGTCCTAAGTATTTTCAAAAACTAATTAAAGCAGTTAAAATATATGAATTAATTAGCATTTAAAATAAATAAAGGTAGATTTATAAAATGGGATGTGAATACAAACTTCGGTCTGTGATGTGCATGTGTCTATTTATACTGACTTTTATTTATATTATTCAGTGTGTCACCCAGTACGCAGTTCTGTCTTAAATTAAACCAGCAAGCATTTCCACTTTTATCTGATCTGATTTTTGCTCATATTACACTTGATTTCTTGAAAACAGGTTTTAGCAAAAAAAATAACATACTATTTTTCTTACAAAATTTACTCTTAAGGACTCAATCCTCATGCTTTTGTGTACACACATTCAGACAGAGACATTTGATCATGTCTTTAACCGTAAAACTTTTATCTGTAAGCATCTTCTTTGGTTCCTGGGTTGAATTGCAAGATCCTTACTCATTCAGCATGGTTTCTGATAGCTGGGTAAACAGACACTTGGACTTACTTAACTAGTGTTTACTGTTTGATGGTTAAGAAATAATCTTTTTTGGACTTCTAACTTTCCCTCTTTTTATTATTTAGGCAGCATTGTTTGAATACCTTACCTTCCCGATGGTCATTACATCATCCTTGCCATGCCAATCTGGCTCATAGACTTCATGGAGTGACTCGGTCAGATTCATGGAGGCCTGCTGCATTGCTGCAGTATTAACAGAGTGAAGTTAGTTAAGAAATCCTAGTTATCACTTAAACACGTACAGCTGCTTCATTTCACAGACATGTGTCTTTGAGGATGACTCACCTTTCACAGCTGCTATATAAGCCTTCATCTCTCTCTGCAGTCTGGCACCCTCTGACTATAAAAACAAAATGCGATGAGATAAAGAGCTGAAAAATCAGTATTCATTCAAGATTTTGGAGTTATTAGTCCTAGATATTCAGTATATTAACAAAACACCACTTTTTGTGCTTTTTGAAAAGGTTCTTAGCTCTGTCTATAATACTATAAAATTCAACATTTTTACGCAACAACTTAAGACACATAATGTGAAAAACTATTTTTTTTATAAAAAAATTATCAATTGAACCAGCTCAGAAAAATGAGGATTGATAATAATACAGTTCAGCTGGTTACTACTACTTTACTAATTTTGCATTTTTCGCTCACTTGTAAGTTGCTGTGGATAAAATTGTCTAAAAATGAACAAAATTTTAACGTATTCATTTTTTGATCTTATTAACATCAACTTTAAATGGTCTACTTTATCAGTTGTCAGTCCAACATAACCTTCCCTCTATTGCAATGACTTTAAAGAACATTATTGTACTCCATCTTGTAAACAACTACAAGTTATAATGACCAATAAAGTAATAAATGTTTTATTGTGAATCATACAAGATATGTTACCTCTTGTCTCTTGAAGTTTAGCACACATTGTTCAAACTGCTCATCTTTAGTCTCATCTGCCTTCCCCAACTTCTGCAGAACCTGATCAAAGACAAGTGGCGCATCAGTTACTGTAAGTAAAAACCGACTGTCATTTAATGCTCTTAATTTGTTAATAAGTTAGTAGTGATGGGCGGTAACTAAGTACACTTACTCAAGTACAATACAAGTAATTGTTCTTTACATGAGCGTTTTTATTTGATATCTTATCACTCCATTACATGTCAGAAATGCTACCCTTTCAAAACCACTATATGTATTTGACAGTTTTAATAACTAAACAACATGTTTTTATTTAAGTAAGTGATTTTCAAAACTTATTGGCCTTTAAAATCTTGCTAAATTATTGTAAAGTGTTTTTTCTTGTTTAAAGATGCCTCTTTCATGCATGACTGTAGGCCAGTATTTTTTTTTTTTTATTCATTAGACGAGAGAAGTGTGTGAAGGCATGCATTTACTTGTTCAAGTCTTTTGTTATCCACAATGATTGGAATGAATGGAGTAACTTAATGTTAGCAGCACATGAAAGGACATGTTGATGACATTTCTATCATGCAGCTATCATAGCACAATCAGAAACTGCTAGAGACTTGATTTTGAATAAAATAATAACTGGCAGTAATTGCAGTTTTTATGCATCTAGATATATGCGTGCTCTATTAACACATCACAAGTTAATTTAGCATGGCGCTTTAAAGCAAATAATATTTTTTTAGGTTCTAAAGGCACTAAAAAATGAACACTTAATTTCATAAAAAGACATGTGTGTCAGCTTTAACTTTGCATATTTTATATTGTATTATTAGACATCACAGACCTATACATTTTAAAATGCAACTTGTTTTCTGTTGTGTTTTTACAAAAGGATTGAAAGGTTGAGTAAAGTGACAGACGATACAGCTTCCCTTAGCCCTAAGAGCTTAAAGGAAGTCAGAGCTGTATCTGTCACATCTTTTATTCAGAAAGATGCCCCTAGTCCTATATTCACAGTGACCATCACATAAAAATGGCTGCTATGATGATGATAATTCCAGCTATTTTTAGTGTACATAAAAGCCCATATAATATTTGTGAATTTACCTCTCGGTGGCCCTTTATAAAACATTGAGTTTGCTTTTGTTATGTAGTTTAAGGTCCAAATAAGTACTTAAATGTTGTACTCTATCAGTATAATTTAGGAATATATATCTAAAGCTATTTACATTAAATACTCTATTACTTAGCAATAAGTAAGCATTCACAATACATTAAAAACATGTGTATTAAACACATTATTATAATCTGCACAAATTAAAGTTGTGTGTACAATGATTCCCTGACATCAAGCATACATACATACACACACACAGACATAGACAGAGAAATATGTGTGTATTTGCCTCTCTTGACACACTGTCAGACATGTCTGTCTGCAGAGGATGTGGATGTGTGCACCAACAAATGAGTAATTACAGTTATTTTTTTTCACATCCTAAAGCAGACTTTTATCTACCATTGCTATTTATGGAAAACATGATTATAAAGAATTATAAAGGAAGGCAAAACTCTATATTCAAAAATTAATATCCATTTTTTCTTTGATGGATCTCTGTATAAAACCACTATTAAATTGCTGAAGTGGAGCTAAAATCTGGCTGAATGCTTTAACTTTTCTCCTTTCTTGTTTAAGGCACACTGCAGTAAAGCCTGCTAGTTTATAAAATATTTAAAGTTCCTAGGCCCCAAAATAGAGTGTCTACTGCAAAGTCACCTGCTGTAGCTTTACATCTTAACATAGTGGACATATTATGATTTGATATTGTTAGCATCAATGATGCATATTGTCTTGTGTTCAACAAGTGGCCTGTATACACTCTGATGGTTTCCCAAAATTTAATCAATTTAATTAAAGTTGTTCAGTACATGCTGAAATGTGAAAGAATGTGGTTTATGAAATGAATGTTTGTTCAATCTTTCTGACGTTTGTAGGAGTGCTGAAGCTTATTCCAGTACTCAGTCGGCAAAAGGCATAAATATATATGGATTGGTTACCAGGGCAGATACTCAAATACATTTACACACATTCACATCTAGGAGTGTTAAAGATTCAGCAGAAGGTCTTTGGGCTGTGGGAGATACAGAAATGTGAAGAACCTACAAACTTCTGAAATCTGAATCAAGTACATGCCACTGGTGTTTCTGCCAGGTTTAAATTGTGTAACTGCAACTTATTATATGTCTTTTCATATACAAGGGCAAATTAATGCTGAATTCTACTGGAACTAAGAACTAGTCTAAACTACAAAAAAAGTATCCATTTTGGCATTAGACATGTGCACACGGCAAACAGAATAGGGGTTATTTTTAACTACGGATCACTTCTGTTGTATGTGCCAGACTAAGAGTAAAAATGCTCCCATTTATAATGTTTTAAAGTATTTTTTATTATATTGCTACGAATCATAAGGTTATAACGATATGTGAGTTTCACTGACTCAGTGCCAACTAAATTAATAGCATAAGGTAATTTAATTATGCCATTTGTGGGTGGTTTTCATTTATTAGTTAGCTACACTTTTTACTGCCTTTAACAGCAAACAAAACAAGTTGTATTTAAATCACTGTAACTGAAATTGTTTTGTAAATGTATTAATATAACATTGAGAAAATATTTAATTACAGATAAATATGTCTAGTAAGACAGTACATAAAAAATTAATGAAGGGCTATAATATGGATTATTTGAAGATTAGAATATACATACAGATTTCTGCTAAAAATACTCAAGGTTAAATGTACTATTAAATATTTTTCAATAAAATCTTCCTGGTTAGAAAATTGAAGCAAGCTGTATTATTGTGTGTATTGTTCAGCATATTGCAGCAAACCTGTAAATGGTAGATCCTTTGCCTCATTTGATAAGATGGAAGATATAAAAAGAAAATCAATCCTCTTACAGTCAGGAGAGTCCATGTCAGGAAACCCCAGCCCTGCATAGTTATGCATAGCCTTTGTCTGCAGTCTACGAGGTACAATATACATACTAACTGAAGATTTCTCTATTAATAACTTAAGCAAATAATTTTGAGTTGACGTTAAAATAAAATATTAATGCCAAGCTCAGTGTTATCTAACACCGGACATTATGACTTAACACTTTTATACTGCATTTCTAAATGCTAATAGAGTGATACTAAACCCCTTTTAGCTTACTAAACAGTAAACAGGATGCAACATATTTAATAGAATAATGCACATCGTTTGGCTTTCAGAATAGCAGAGGTTCTGGGCTGTCTTAAACCTTATGGTTGGAACATAGCGATGGTACTGGTACTGACATGGTGTTGCCTCTCCACCTGTTTAACCTTGTGTTAGAGATGTTCTATGTGTTTAGGATCTGGGGAGTGTGAAGATGAAGCAAACAAAAAATTAAATGAAAACTCACTGTCATTTTCCTGGAACTAATCCATAGCTATATGACCTTTATGAAATGGTGCATTGTCTTGCTGAAAATGTCCTTTGGTTATAAGGTAAACAGCCGCATTAAAGAGACGCACTAAACAATGTTTAGAAATGCCCCACTGCCAAGTAAACATTCTGCATGCAGAACTGTTGACACCTGACACAAAGAGTTTATCAATTTGTTTCTAATGGCAATTTTTACTCTCTCCTGAGCATGGTGCATGAGAACTCTTTATTCATCTGACCAGGCAGTGCTAAAAGCAAAGTAAGAATATTACATTGCACTACAATATTATTATATATTATTTAACATTAAGGACAGGTATTGTATGTGTCATGAACGATTTTCAGCACATCGGTAACAATGACATAGTAGTAGACTGCTGTGTAGGTGGATAATTGGATGATGTAAGAAGTAGTATATATCTCAGTGTCACTGCTGGGCTGAAAATGATTAATCTCCAATCGACATTCCATCAAAAAGCATCCTCTGCTGCTAAATTGAAAATCAACATGATATGTTTTTATGTTGTGAAGCTCAGTCCATAATAAATCTCTGTTCTAGTGTGCCCACCCCTATATGATTGTCATTGATTAAAAACACCTGACTCAAATTTCACATGCTTTAGCCACTCAAAGTTATGTAATATTGGATTAATTTATTTTATAAATAACAATAGCTACTATTTGTTTTGTTTATGCTTTGTCTCCGCTATTTATGCACTTTTATAACTTTTGGAAAATCTGGCAAAGTTTAAGTTTAAATTAATGTAGACTTATAGACAATAAGGCATTCACAAATGTTCAAGCGGCGATTATAAAAGCACAGATTGTAAATGAATATTATAAAATAATCTGTGTAAAAACAAGTAGGTATACAAGGAACCAGTGAGTGTACAAGTACAGAGTATGAATTCCATTCCACATTGCAAGGATGTGCAGATTTATTTTCCTTAATTTCAGACATAATACTGAACCTAAATGATAGATTAAAGCTGATTAAATCTTCAAAAATTCATTCATTCATTCATTATCTCCCGCTTATCCTCTATTAGGGTCGCGGTGGGGTTCCCCATGCCCATCCAGGGGAGAGCGTCTCGGGCGCCGGGCAGACAGACCCAGGACAGGGCGCCAATCCATCGCTGGGCACACACCCACTCACACAGACACACTCTAAACGGGGCAATTTTTGAGAATTCAATTAACTTGATCCATGTTTTTGGACTGTGGGAGGAAACCGGAGAACCCGGAGGAAACCCACGCAGACACGGGGAGAACATGGATGGGGATTCGAACCGGGAATCCCTAGCGCAATTTATTTTGAGCCTAATGGTTACTTTATGGTAATTAGAATGTTTATGTTTACAGTGTGTGCTTCTCCAGAAATAAAGATTCAGCTCATCACCAAAAAAGCTACCTGTACACATCAAGTATTTCATCTATTACAAGGTGAAACACAGTGAAAACTACAGGGCCAATTTTATTAAGAGAGTTTGATTATAGCAAATATATTGTATTATAATTTTACATTAGTTACTGTATTTATTATTTTAGCATGATGTCAACTATTTTTTTCAGAATAAGGACGTTTGGGGGCGGCACAGTGGCTTAGTGTTTAGCACGTTTGCCTCTCAGTGCCTGGGATTCCCGGTTCGAATCCCAATCAGGGTTTTCCATGTTCTCCCTGTGTTCGCATGGGTTTCCTCCGGGTTCTCCGGTTTCTTCCCACAGTCCAAAAACATGGATTAAGGACAATTAAATTCTCCAAATTGCCCCATTTAGAGAGAGTGAGTGTGCCCAGTTATAGACTGGCACACTGTCCTGGGTGCATCTGCCCAGTGCCCGAAACCTTCTCCCCCGGATGGGCATGGGGAACCCCCATGACCCTAGTACAGGATAAAGCGGAAGATAATGGATGGATGTTTGGTTGCAAAGTGCATAATAATTACCAATGATTAAAAAGGTTGCTTTATATTTCTAGTACTATAGCACATACTTATAATATGACAGTACGAAAAATAAGCATCTAGTTAAAACAATAGGTCCAATTGACAAGTTGACAGTGACAACATTCTACAAATGGTTTAGGCAATTTGGAAGGCAACGAGGTAGCCATTTTGGTGTCATTTGAACCATTCCTTCAAACTTCAATGGAATTGCTTTCCTCTAATTCCACATTCGGCTGGAGAATACGGTTGAGTATTTCTTCAGTCACAACGTGTTAATACAAATGGATGCCCACTGCTGCCCCGCAAGGGAACAGAGGATTCCCCCTCCTCCCCAGCTCCTGACCTTGCAGGATACCATACACCGCATTCAACGATCAAGCCACAATCCGTGGAAATAAAGAAGTCGATAAATTTTACATTCGGCCACAAAAGGGCTTCGTGTGTGCGTGACAGCTGAGCTTTCCGTGTCTATGTGACAGGCTATAATCCACCTAGTACACCCATGCAGCCTCTGGGTCTCTACCAAATCGCCTTTAAAAAGAGTCTTAGCTCACTAGTTAGGCTGTACGCGCAAGTGCTTGTACACCGGAAGTAGTGTGCGTGTAAAGTTAGTGCACTCCTATTTGGTATTGCGCCTCAAACCGAGGTCAACGGTATTCCCTTTGAATTAATCAGAACGTCGTATAACGCTAGTCATAACGCTCCACGTTGTAAAACCTGTTAAATAAGAATATTTACACACAGTAGTCGTTTTAAATTAAGCTGAGGAATCAGTTTATGGATCGTCACTAGTCGATAGAATGCCTTTTCGTTTATGAGATCAAATGTAGAATTTCTATATTTGGAATACATTTATATAATATTATAATAATAATGATAATATCATTAGGATATTACCTGCCACCTTGGCAGGTGAAGATATTAAGGAGAAATGATTATTGATATTTCTGTTTTCATTAAGACACACTACTTAAGCCAAAGCAGATCATCTTCCATACAGCAACTCAACCGTGAATCGATATCCAGCCTGTCGTTTATTTACACTTTTTTTTTTTTCCAAGTGCAAGCAAGGTGCAGATTTTTTTCCGATTATTACCTTCTCCTGGGCCCGATTAATCCGCTTCTGGACGTTTTTGGCAAAGATGCCCGTCTTTATTTCTGCCATGACTGCTCGGGACTGAACCGCGAGAGCTGAGCGTTTCAGCACCAGGACGGAGGAGGACAGCGGGGGAGGAGGAGCTCTTAAAGCCACAGACCACACCCGAGCAGCCGGATTAACCGAAAATCACCCACATAGTCCTGCAGCCATCACGCTGTTTAACTGTTAATAATACCATCCATCCATTATCTTCCGCTTTATCCTGTATTAGGGTCGTGGGGGGGTTCCCCATCCAGGGGAGAACGTTTTGGGCGCCAATCTATCGCTGGGCACACATTTACTCACACAGACACATACACACTCTATATGGGGCGATTTGGAGAACTCAATTGACTTGATCCATGTTTTTGGACTGTGGGAGGAAACCGGAGAACCTGGAGGTAACCCACGCGGACAGATGGGGATTCGAACCGGGAATCCCTAGCGCTGAGAGGCGAACATGCTAACCACTAAGCCACCGTGCCGCCCTGTTAATAATACCACAAATACTATTTTTTATTAACCCAATAGCTTAGAATCGAGAAAGGTATGATAAAATTGTCGCTATAAGCCTGAACACTGTGCTGCATCAGCACCCCCCACATGGGTTTTAGATTAAAGCCTGCAGAACTGGAATAGGGATTTAAAGCAACTCATTCATTCGTTCATTGATTCATTCATTATGTTCTTAATCTTAAATTTAATCTTCTACTAGGGTCACTTGTGGGTTCCCCATGCCCATCCAGGAAACCATTTCGGGCACTGGGCTGATACACCCAGGACAGGACGCCAATCTATCGCTGGGCACACTCACTCACAGACAATTTTAAGCACTGATTAACCTATTTTTTAAAAGGATTTGTTTAACTCAGGTGACATGGTGGCTTAGGGGTTAGCACGTTCACCCCACAGCACTGGGGATCCAGGTTTAAATCACTATCTGGGTGGAGTTTCCATGTTCTCCCCGTGTCTGTGGGTTCTCTGGTTTCTTCCCACAGTCCAACAACATGGATTCAAGGTAAATTGAATGCTCTAAATTGCCCAATATAGAGTTTGTGTGTGTATGTGTGTATGTGTGTGTTTGTGTGTCTGTGTGAGTGAGTGTGCCCAGCGATTGGCACCGTGTCCTGGGTGTATCCGCCCAGCGCTCTTCCCCATGACTTCAGTAGAGGATTAAGCGGAAGATAATGAATAAATGAATTAATTTCTTTTATTCCCTAGCAAAATTAAATAAAAATCAGAATGAAGGTTATCCTCTGTGCAGCACATATAAACATATATTTTTTCATCAGGGGAACATGGTCAGATAAAAAAATTGTGTACCCAAAAACTCAAACAGCTTGTGAACTTGATATGGTATCCATACACAGAAAAGTGGCTCTGCATGTATGTTTATATGTTACAAATATAATGGCATTTATTTCTCTCCCTCACTGTTTCAAGTGTGTAGCAGACATCATTTTTTTCTTTATTTAATTACAGTAAACAAAACTATAATTAATATGATATTAAAGTCCACGCGGCATGGTGGCTTAGTGGTTAGCACGTTCGCCTCTCAGCGCTAGGGATTCCCGGTTTGAAGTTTCCATGTTCTCCCCGTGTCTGCGTGGGTTTCCACCGGGTTCTCCGGTTTCCTCCCACAGTCCAAAAACATGGAACAAGTTAATTGAATTCTCAAAATTGCCCCCTATAGAGTGTGTCAGTGTGAGTGAGTGTGTGCCCAGCGATGGATTGGCGCCCTGTCCTGGGTCTATCTGCCCAGCGCCCGAGACGTTCTCCCCTGGATGAGCATGGGGAACCCCACCGCGACCCTAATAGAGGATAAGCGGGAGATAATGAATGAATGAATTAAAGTCCACCTTATTTGTTAGCAATCCAATTTCATTCTAATAATTGTATCTAGATCATAATAAGCACCATTTGGCTTTGATGGTTTTGCTGTAAATGTAAAAAAATGGGTACATAATATGCTAAAGAATGTAAATGCAAACATTTATAAAAGTGCCCAGCGATGGATTGTCGCCCTGTCCTGGGTGTATCTGCCCAGCGCCCGAAACGTTCTCCCCTGGATGGGCATGGAGAACCCCACCACGACCCTACTAGTGGATAAAGCGGGAGATAATGAATGAATGAATGAATGAATGAATGAATGAATGAATGAATGAATGAATGAATGAATGGTAAGTAAGTTGGTAATAATTGACAGAACGATCCTCTTAAATCCATCGATCTGGCGTTTATTTCTAAGCTTTGATGAAAAACTCTTTAAAAAACTACAATTCCCGACATCCACCAGAAAAAGGAAGTTGTTTTATGCGAGTCGCTTTCAGGCAGGATGTCGCTAACATTGATCAATCTGCTTCTTGTTGGAGCTACTGTCCGACAAAATGTAAACAAAGAGGTAAATATACGCTTTAAGTGTTAAGTATATTTGTGTTGGCATTAATTCGGAAACCCTTAATCATAAAAAACACAATGTAAGCTCTAAAGTGAGGGACAGGTTTGGAATTGCGGGAGTTTAGTGGTTCAGTTGCTGTAACCTAAAAAAACAGCGCGCACGTTTTCTACAATGCAGTCTGCAGTGCCGCTGTCAATACTGCAGTTTTTATTTATATAACTCAGATGTTATATAGTCGCATTTCACAGTGCGCCCTTGTAATACTGCGAGCTCAAGATTAACATTTCAGACTGAGTATGTACAGAGTATGCTCAGAGTATGTAATAGTATGTTCAGAGTATGTAATAGTATGTTCAGAGTATGTAATAGTATGTTCAGAGTATGTAATAGTATGTACAGAGTATGTAATAGTATGTTCAGAGTATGTAATAGTATGTAAAGAGTATGAACAGAGTATGTAATAGTATGTTCAGAGTATGCTCAGAGTATGTAATAGTATGTTCAGCGTATGCACAGAGTATGTAATAGTATGTTCAGAGTATGCTCAGAGTATGTAATAGTATGTTCAGCGTATGCACAGAGTATGTAATAGTATGTTCAGAGTATGCTCAGAGTATGTAATAGTATGTTCAGAGTATGCTCAGAATATGTAATAATATGTACAGAGTTTGCACAGAGTATGTAATAATATGCACAGAGTATGTAACAGTATGTTCAGAGTATGTAATAGTATGTTCAGAGTATGTAATAGTATGTTCAGAGTATGCACAGAGTATGTAATAGTATGTTCAGAGTATGCAGAGATTATGTAATAGTATGCACAGCGTATGCGCAGCGCATGCACAGAGTATGCACAGCGTATGCGCAGCGCATGCACAGCGTATGTACAGAATATCCCCCAAAGCGAACTCGGCAATACTGCGTTATATACTTAAGAGCAGGAATGTCAAAATCAATTGCACCAGAGGCCAAAACTCAAAGCCCACAATAGGTCACGGGTCTAACAGTATAAATATTTATTAAACACACTAAAAGTAAATGTTTTCTTAATGTAAACAGGAATTAATACAGACTGGAATAGTATTCCACAATAAATAAACTTTAGATAACTTTAATTTTAGCTCTCTATAATATTCATTCATTATCTTCCGCTTTTATCCTCTGATAGGGTCGCGCACTGAGGGGGGGTTCCTCATGCCAACGTCTCGGGCACTGGGCAGATACACCCAGGACAGGGCGCCAATCTATCACTGTACACACTCTTACTCACACAAAAACACTCTGTATGTGGCAATTTGGAGAATTCAATTGACTTGATCCATGTTTTTGGACTGTGGAAGGAAACTGGAGAACCCGGAGGAAACCCATGCGGATACGGGAGAATATGGAAACTCCACCCAAATTGGGATTGGATCCAGGAATCCCTAGCGCGGAGAGGCGAACATGCTAACCACTAAGCCACCATGCCGCCATTGTAATAATATCTCTTGTTAAAATGATAGTTACAACTGTGAACATGCTGCAAAAAACATGGGGGAAAATGAAATTAAAATTATGCTCTTGGGCCATTTTAGAAACAACTTTTAATATCTTTTAATATTTCTGCTCTCCATAAAAATGTTCCAGTCAAAATCATACAAATTTTAAATGAGCATGGTCCAAAAAAACATGTTGACAATCCTTTAATGTTAATAATAATAGATCAATGTAAAATGATCTCGCGGGCTGGATATGATTGTATTAAGGGATGTGTATGGCCTGTGAGTTTGACACCTAAGAGATTCTTGTAGTGCTTGTATTTTTCACCGATCGTGTTTACTTCTCTTTGTACTTTATAAACAAAAGTTTTCAAAAAGCAGTGTCATCTCTTCTTGTCGCACTCAGACCTGCTAATACAATAATGAGTTCCTGATTTCAGTGTAATGTGTTAGTTTTGTAGATGTTTATTAAGATGCTTTACTTATGATCGTTAAGTCGTTTGTCTGGTTTATTTGTTGGTCTATAGGTGTAGCTGCGGGAGTCATGCAGGTGCGATTTGGATGTTCATCATGCATCCTACTGCAACAGGTGCCACAGGGGAGCACAGCGGCCAAATCAGCAAATCAAAAATACCCTGTGAACCTGTAGCTCAAGGTTCAGAGTGTCCTGATTCCTGCAGTCACAGCAAAAAATCCAAGGTTCAAGAGTAAGTGTGTCCTGACCTTACATTTGGCAAGGTGTGTATGGAGTAATGTGATGGCTTAAAAGATTTGACAAATTTTTGTGGAGGAACATCAAACATTGAGGATCCTGGAAGTTTATTTTGTTTGAAAGGCAACCTGTATGTATTTTATGAATGTACACAATAAAAATGCTTTAAGTAGAAAATTAAAAGTCTAAACAAAACAAATACACATTACACAATACACAAGTACATATTTTTACATTTTAAGTTAAGCTATTAAAGCTGGAATCTGTCAACGGGATTTTTTTTATTGAAAGAAATTGATAAAATCAGTGCTTACATATCCTGCATGTTTTCAGAAATGGGAATGTTAATTTAGATGGCCATTTTAAATGTGTTTCTTTCCTCTATCTCATAGTGTAGGGTGTTTGAAGAGACAGAAAAAAACTGTAGTTTGTGAGAAAATTCAGCCATCCAGCCAGCCAGCCAGCCATCATGAGCATGCCAGCAAATCCAGCAGGATGACTTCTAGTATGCAGTCAGCCTCAGAAGACGTAGCCAAATCTCCAGATCAGGACAGTTATTTATACAATGAAGGTCCAGCAGGGATAGCAGCAACCAGGGATGAAAACAGGTACTTTACAATTTATAAGTCAAAGTTTAAGGGGCTTAATTTTAGCAAGCTGTTTGGCAAATACGCACCTTTCAGCTTGATATAAATATGTCACTGTGCATTTGCTCTCTTGCTGTCATGATTCATTGGTTTGTTTTGACTGTCACGTGTAATAAACCAGTAATGTCACTTGCTATTCCCTTTAAGAGCTGTTGCGGATTGACTTTCAGCTGAGATAAGATTTTAGAAGCCATGGGACTGTTTGTGGGGGTAGAGTGTGGGTAGAACAAGTGTGATAGAGAGGGAAAGAAGATTCGTCTGCCAAATACAGCCATGTTCTACAGCCTGAGAGTATGCTGGCCTCATCCAGTGGTGTTGATTGGTGACAATTTACAACATTGCCCAACTTAATAGTGAAGATATGCACTGTTATAGCACCTCACGATCTATGAGATTATCAATATTGCTTCTCTGCGAGCACTCCTTTAGCCAGAATCATACAGAACTGCTTCCAGTTTTTTTCAGAGGTTCAGCTGACAACCCTATGTATGTAAAGTAAATTAGACAGCAAAACAGTGATATTAGGCACAAAAGTTATTGTGTTAGTTATTCTATTTATCTGTGAAAGAAGTGTCAGAATGACTATATCTTCATTGATTACATTTTTCTGTTAACAGTGAAGAGGATTTGTACAGAGCAGAAGAGGAAATAGAGCAAGAACGTCAGGAGAAACAGCATTCAAACACAGGTATTATTTATATATATAATGTTTGCTGGAGTTTTAATGATTGCATTTTATATGCTTATTATTTAAATGGCCTTTGTTTTCTAAAGGTTTCTATAGATCTGATACTGTTTGAGTGAAGAATCATTCAGGGCACTGCAGTAACACTGACATTGAGGGAATTTGTTAGTCTGTGTCACACTATTATGGTGTAGAAACAAGGAGATACCAGTTTAGAAACCAGTGGCCAGTCACTTTTAAATGCTTTAAATATTAAATAAAATGTAATATTGATATAATTATTTGCTTTTGCAGTTTTTGAGGACCAGAGCAGTATTTCAGCTCCTCAGCCTTTGCTGTCTTACAGCCAGAAAGAGTGGAAAGGCAACACCAGCAAAAGCCGTCTGATTAAAAGGGTAAACTTTATTTCAGCAGCCTTTTTATTCCAAGGGATTTAGAGTTGCTTGATATTTTGATCTGTTCTAATCCATGACATTGTTGTGTTTAGGGCTATGAAGAAATAGCTCTGACCTTTGAGAGTCTATGCAGAGTGAGAGGTGATAACTATTGTGCTCTGAGGGCTACCCTTTTCCAGCTTCTAAAACAATCCACTGAACTTCCTGTTTGGCTGCATGAATCGGAATTTGAGAAGGTTTGCCTTGATTTTACCTTATAGTATATTTTTTCACTGTAATTAGACCTTTTTAGGTTTATGAGAAAGTAAACTTCTTAGTCTTAAAATGAGAATTCATTAAAATAATTTTAATTTAACTCCTGGTTGTAACTGTATACATTGTTCAAAGAGGTTAGTTTAAGGTCAGAGTCGATACCCTCTTATCACTACTGACCGTTTTGGGTGACATCCAGCTGTTAAAATCTTTGTATCCCTTTTTTATATATAGTGGCCAAGCAGTGTTCAGGATTTAGTGGACCAGTGGAAGTTTCCATTTAAAAATGAAGATACAGAAAATGCGGTGAAGAGGCTGACACAGTGCCTAATGCTCCTGAAGAACAAAGTAACCATTATTTAAACATTTATTAACCTATTTGTGATATTCAATGTATATTAGGATTTTCCACATTATTTTATGAATATAACATTTCATCCTAAAGCTAAAATAAACTTTAAGCTACATGCAGCTTAAAGCCCACTGCTCATTTACATCCTGTAATAAAACAATCTTTCTCTGTCCTCACAATCTGCACAGTGGCAGCAGGCAGTTAATTGTCAGAGCCCAGCAGAACGGGACATACTTTGCCAGCTGGCATTTGTGGGTGGCTGTGAAGAATATGAACTGCTGGAGGCTCTAAAGTTCCTGATGCTGAAAAAAGCCATTCAGCTGCACTCACACATGCAAAAGGGGTTGAAGGTGCCTGAATTCTGCTGGCTTCTATTTGCCCGTGACACCTCCAAATGTCCCAAGAGCTTCCTTTCTAATCATCTTAAGCATGTTGGCTTCACTGGAGGCCTGGAACAGGTGAGCAACAGATTTTCTAGAGTTCTCATTAAAGGACCTTTGATGTAGAAACTGCTGATCTGCAGTCAAAGTCAAATTATGTGGCCAAAAAAAAGCGAATATAATTTATACTAAACAATGACATATTTAATTTTTTTTCATCAGAAGTAACTGTAGCACTTTTATCAGCCTTTATTTAATTGTTTACAAAAGAAAAGAAATTCCAGAGGTTAAGACATTGTAATTTAGTAGCAGGCAGAATTTAACACAGTGCAACACACTGGCACTACTGACTAGAGCAACATAACTACAGACACTGAAGAGTAGGCAGTAAGAGTCCTTTCCAGACTGTCAGCATTTCAGCGCCTCATTCCTTAGCATTGGTGATCTGGGTGAAGCCGTGAAGTGTCAGCACTGACTATACGTGATCACCAACTCAAAACCGTTTTACCTGAGCTCTATCTTTATCTTAAGAGATTAATTAAATATATTTAAAATTTGCTTTTAAAGTTGCTAGTGATTCAGAATCACAAAAAAATGGCAGGAAGATTTTGCAAATTTTAGGAGCCTTGAAGAAAAAATGCTCTTGCCACATCAGCAATTATTTCTGGAAATTAAAACAAAGCCTTTGTGAGTGGAGTTTACCTGTGGAATAATGTTATTCCATGTGTTCACAATGTAATGATTCAAAACAACTGGAAGCCAGTGCAAGTTTGAAAAAACATAATAAGCAAGATCAAAACTTCTGATTCTCTGCAAAACCTTAGCTGCACCATTTTGAATATGGAAAGATTTAATAAAACATTCTTTCAGAATAATTTAATTGGCTCTGAACATTCTTCCATCTTTTGCAGGTTGAGATGTTTCTTCTAGGTTACTCCCTAAATCATACTCTGCAGGTCTACCGGCTCTACAAAACGGACACTGAGGAGTTTGTCACCTATTATCCAGATGACCACAAATCAGACTGGCCCCTGCTCAGCCTAGTCACAGAGGATGACCGACACTACAATGTACCAGTACCTAAACAAGCCAAACCCCAGTCATCCCGATCTAACCGGTTAAGTGGACCAAAATGGAAAAAGCCTTCAGGTGGTTCTGAAGATCAAAAAAATATGTACCGGTAAAAGAAGCCACAAAAAAGCTTGAATAAATGATTTTTTTTCACATTTAGTATGTTTAACTGTAGAATTTATGTTTTGGGGTTTTTTCTTTGTTTTTTTTTTTTGAGCCATACATTTCATGACTGTTATTCTTTAGTTTATTTCGGTTGTGTATTTTATCAAAGCAACAAGACTGGGCAGTATATTTACTGGAGAAGGTTTGAAAAAATTTAAATGAATAGTTGAATTCAATTTTTGATTTCTGTAAGGTGGACTGTTACATACCGTGTGAATTTAAAAGACCTATTGATATGTTTTTCAAAGAAAAATAATTTAAATTTACTTTAGTCTTGATTTGCTAAACAAAATTCTTCCCAGCTTTCTTAAATTTGCAAATTAGATGCAAGTGGGAGATGTAAATGTGTCATGTGATAAACTGACACACTGCCCAGTTGATGATATTTTACTTTTTATGATGTAAGATTTACCTGGACCCTTTACTGAAGCTTAATGGCCAAACCTCAGTCACTGTGGGATTTGAGGCTTATGGTGCTTTCCAAAACTACTCTATGACCCAAGACAATCTTATGCAGGATCGATCATAAGCTGAACTGTATGTCCTAGCTTATTTCATTTTAATTCTGGATGATGCCGTACCAGATATGCTAGGTCCTTCATCAGCTGGAAATGTATGACATGCTGCAAATTGCACAACTTGTTTCCTTTTTTGCAGTGTGCTGAGATTGGCAAATTATGTAATGCTGAACATTTTATTTCTAATTAAATAAATATTTATTTGCAAAGCAGGATTATTTCGTGTATTTGCTTATTTTTGTAAGGTTCGAGTAGAGAAGATCTTACTAAAGTAATGTGGGTTTAATGAGAGTAATAACCTCAGATGGAGAAACATGGCTTAGACACCACTCCTCCTTGAATTTCATTATGTTTTTCTAACTGTCTGAATGGAACATATTTAAATGATTTGATTCTTTGATTTTGTACCTTACTTTGTTTTGGTTGGCCTATGAGTTGGAATTCTGGTTAGGGTTGTTAACCACATCATTTTTGTGTGGATCTTGCATATTCTTTCCATTGTGGTGTGACTACATTTTGGGAATTTATGTTTTCTCTCACAGTTCAACAACTTGTGTGCCCCCCTTCCTATAAATGTGTTTGTAGGTAAAATTAAAAATGCCCAGGAATGGATGAGCTAACTTATTTTAAGAAGTAAGAAGTAAGTTAATCCAGTGTAAGAACAAGGAGCCACGAGTTTGAGTTAGGTTCCATGTCTGTCGTCTCGAGTCTTTACCACAAGAGGGCGTAGGTTCCTTCTCTAAACTCAACACACGTCTGGTTTTTGAATGCAAGAAACAAAAGCTGTAGCAGCTGGAAGTACGTCACACGTCTGACCGCGTTTGATCTGACATCTATGTCGCAGGTTCTCTTCTCCAACTCAGTACATCAGAAGCATAGCAATGTATCGTGTGGTGTTAATGTGTGATCTGCTGGTGATAAGAACAACAAACATTAAGTGATAACATTGTTGTTTTTAGCATTTTTGTTATTAGATTTTGCCTGTACCTGTTTACTTTATTCTTGTTTGGTGATCTGATTACAGATGCAAAGTGTTGATAGGTTAAAACTTTTTTTAAAGTGAACCCGCTGCTAGTAACTGTCTGGCCAAAAAATAAGATAATATATGCTTTTATTTGTCACACAATGGAGAAATTCACAAACTATAACTTACCTAGATTTAATATTGATTTGAAGTTACTGCAATTGATCAGGTTTGAGTTCAGTTGAGTGATGCACCCAACGAATGAGGTCAGCTGATCTAAATACAATGAATCATGTTTTTTTTTCTTTTCTAAAGCCACTGACATATTTCAAGATGACAAGAATGGGAATTACCAGGCACAAATTAGGAAATAGTGGTTCAGGAAGCATGGCACATCATTATCACACATGGATTGATCACCACAGAGTCCAGACCTGAACCCCACTTTGGGACATGCCGGAGAAGAATGTGTTCAGTGGTCCAACTCTCCATCATCAGTACAAGATTATGGGGAAATTTAATGCACCTTTGGGCAAAAATAGGTGTCATAAACATTAGTGTGTGTGTGTGTGACCTTTTGTGTCCACAGTGGCTTAGTGGTTAGAGCGTTGGCCTCTCAGCACTGGGAATCCAGGTTTGAATCCCGATGTGGGTAGAGTTTCCATGTTCTCCCCTTTTCTGCGTGGTTTCCTCCAGGTTCTCAGATTTTCTCCTATAGTCCAAAAATATGGATTCAAGGTAAATTGAAAGCTCTACATTGCACAGTATAAAGTATTTTTGTGTGTGTCTGAGTAAGTGAGTGTGCTCAGTGATAGATTGGGTTATGTGAGACCTGAATATCCATTTAAAAGATCTATTGTACACAAGCTCTCATGTCGTTTTGTGTCATGTAAGGTCATTCACCACGTTAGGTAGGCTAGTTATCAGGGAGGAATGCAAAACATGGTGTGAGAGACCAAACTTTACGAATTTCACACAGACAATCATATGAAAACATAAAGGCAGAGGTGATGTTTAAGCCCGTTTCTTAAGAAAGCATTAGCTGCAGCGGTGATGCCTGTTGATTTTGTGTGCATAAGTAATATTTTGCCAACAAAGTGTAACTGGGCGGCACAGTGGCTTAGTGGTTAGCACATTCGCCTCTTAGCACTTGGTATTCCCAGTTGGAATCCCAATCTGGGTGGAGTTACCATGTCCTCCCCGTGTCCGCATGGGGTTCCTCTGGGTTCTCTGCTTTCCTCCCACAGTCCAAAAACATGGATTACGGTCAATTGAATGCCCCTATATAGAGTATGCTTTTGTGTGTGTCTGCGTGAGTGAGTGTGTGCCCAGCGATAGATTGGCACCCTGTCCTGATTAAATCTTCCCAGCGCCTGAAACGTTCTCCCCTGGATGGGCATGGGAAACCCCCCGCGACCCTAGTATAAGATAAAATGGAAGATAATGGATGAATGTATAGTAATATTTAGCCAACAAAGTGTTATAAGCATGCGACACAGTGGCTTAGGGGTTAGCACGTTTGCTAGGGGGATCCAGGTTCGAATCCCAATTTGGGTGGAGTTTCCATGTTCTCCCTGAGTCCGCGTGGGTTTCCTTCAGGTTCTCCAGTTTCCTCCCACAGTCCAAAAAAGTCCAAGTGACCAAGTGAGTGTGTGCCCAGTGATAGATTGGCACCCTGTCCTGGTTGTATCCGCCCAGCGCCCAAAACGTTCTCCCCTGGATGGGCATGGGGACGACCCCTGCGACCCTAATATAGGATAAAGCGGAAGACAAAGGATGGATGTTATAAGTGGTGGGTGGCACGGTGCCTTAGTGGTTAGCACATACGCTAGGATTTTCCATTGCGAATCCCAATCTGGGTGGAGTTTCCATGATCTCCCCGTGTCCGTGTGGGTTTCCTCTGGGTTCTCCGGTTTCCTCCCACAGTCCAAAAATATGGATCAAGATCAATAGAATTCTCCAAATTGCCCCATATAGAGTGTGTCTGTGTGAGTAAGTGTGCGCCCAGCGATAGATTCATGCCCTGTCCTGGGTGTATCTGCCCAGCGCCCGAAACGTTCTCCCCTGGATGGGCATGGACCCCCCCCCCCCCCCCCCGCGACCCTAGTCCAGGATACAGCGGGAGATACTGGATGGATGGATGGAAGTGTTATAAGCGGAGGATTAAAAGCAGCGCTGCTTGTGACGTGCGGACGGGGCGTGGCTTCGGGGCCCCACGTCCCACGTGCTGTTAAAGGGAAGGCCGTCGGTGATTTAAGTGCGGCTGTCTCCAGACCATCCCGTGCATCGCCCGTTTCCTCCGCGGCTTCCGATTGGGCCTGACGACGGCGCTGCACCCTCACAGAGAGGTGCGAGAGAGCCGCGTTGACCCCCCGTTCGTTCCCCTGCGATGGATTAACAATGGAGAAGCCGTCAGTCGAAATTTCTGGCGACCCTCCTCTTTTCCCACGCGCCGCATCATTGTTGACGGTGCCCTCGTTGTTGTTGCTGATGTGTGGGAGGCCAGGGACGGGCCCGATCGTGTGCTAGAAAAGCGCGCTCGTCTTTCTCCCCGGCTTCTTCTCCTCCGCGGAGCGGGCAGATGCGCACGGCGACATGGTGACGTTCCCGGCTCTGGCGCACTACTGGCCCCTGGTGCGGTTCCTGGTGCCGCTGGCCATCACCAACATCGCCATCGACCTCGGCGAGCAGGCAAGTGCCCAGCCCCGCACTCACCTACCCACCGATCGGGAGGTACTGTATGTTGATCGTTCGTGTGCAGGAAGCTGTTCTCTCGAGCTAGGGATTTTCAACCACGGGAGCCATCTGCACACCATCTGCCTCGCAAAAAACGCGACTTCAGCTTCATTGCTCTCCCTTATACATTGATTAAATACAGAATCGTGGCGATCGAGCCTTCATTCGGTCAGTTCGGCAGATGGTGGGTGTTACTGGGCAGCTGTCTGTATCGTGGATCGCTCGGTAGCCTGTAAGAAGACAGATAAGCTCCAGATCCCTGTGTTTGAGGAAGCGAGCTGTCTGAATGGATGCCGTGTCAACAGCGAGCATCGTAAACAACACGTGCAATTGATGATGCCAGTGTCATCCGGTGCATCTTCTAGCAGGATGTATTCAGCCAGAATAATAGTGTAGAAATGACAATAGGGATGAATGCACTGTTTAACACCGGGATCATGGTCAAGGGGTCATATTATAGGGTGACATCCACCTGAACCATCTGGGTCATGGATACATTGAATATACGTTGGATACACATCATTGTGATGTGTGGGAAAACATAAACTAATGGTGTGTTTCAACATTTTAGTTTACAGGTCTATAGATTGTGGTCAGGAATCGTTCAGCAGGATCACAGATCTTAATTTTTAATTGTCAGCCATGGCATTATTTGTTTTGTTTTGTTTTGTTTTATATACAGTATTATTGCTAACTTTTTTCGATGATTTTTCCATTCGTTTGTTTTCTAAGTCTGGCATTCAAATTATGATCAGGTGAGGGGTTCTGAAGCCCAGCCCAGGGAGATGAGATAAAATCCTTGACCGATTGCCAGTCCGTTGCAGGGCAGACATACTTTTCACACATTCACACCTGACTGGATATAACCAATAATCTGTTTTAAGACAGTAAGATAAAACTACTTAATCACAGGTGAGAACATGCTGACTCCACACAAAGTGGACCATGTAGACCATTACATAGAATTTCTTTCTGTATGATCTCCCTATATCTGCATAGGTTTGGTCTGGGAGCTTTGTCTTATTTCTACAAACGCTATGAGCTAATGAGGTGAAAAACAAATGCCACAGATGTGAATGTATGCATCAATATTCTACTGTATATCTGCCCTGTAGTGGGCTGGCAATCTGTCCTAGGTGTTTTTCCACCATATGAACACCCGGACTGGCTCCAGCACCTTTACTGATTTTTTTAATGTAGTTGGATGTCCTGATATTCATATAAAATTAGATAAATTACGTTTACAATACAGAATTAAATAACCTGTTTTTTTATGTGTTTTAAATATATATTTTTACTAATAATTAAATAACTAATAGAAGATTATAGTAAAATAATATATTATTTAGTAATTTTGTGTAATGTAAGACAATGTACTGACATTAAACTGAACATACATACAAAAAGTTGTTATTTAAATCTTTAAGAAGGCATTATGTTGACAGCTGATGTGTTGAAAACACTGTCTTTACATATACATAGCCATAGGCCATATTTTAGTTTTTTTGGAAGTACAAATATGTTTAACACTTATCTAATAGTTTGCTGTAATTGTGTGGCGTGATGATCATGTTAATTGCCGGGGTGTGTTTATTAGCACATCATTTGTAGTATGGGAGCATCCAGAAATGTTTGTTTTACTGCTGTCAATACTGAAAGCATCAGCGAACGTATGAGTTTGAATACTAATAGACAAATATTATTTTACAGGTAAACTGTTTTTTAAAATGCAGTACATTATATAATGCACAATTTTATCATTCATTAATTTAGCTGAGGACCCAACCAAGCTAGTGGATACACTTATTAATCAGTTAAGTACATTTAGTAACTTTCAGCCTAAATTAATTGGAAACTGTATTCTAGTGTTTTGAGTATATCTACATAATTTTGAGAAACACGCTATTGCGTGAATTAAATCATCTACTGTGCACATGTTTTTTTACTTCAAAATTAAGTTCTGCATTCATAACTAAAGAACTTTATTCCCTTAATGTTTAAATCCTATGCTGTACAAGTTCTATTTTCTAAATAATTACATTCAAGTTTAGCATAAGGAAAGGGTCACTTTCAGATTGAATGACACTCAAATATCACCTTTGCTGATACACTAAACTGTCAATATTGTCTTCTCTAAGTAATGTATATAAAGAAAGGAAAAAGAATTTAAGATTTGAGCAGCCTAATATTTTATTTTAAAGTAAAAGCAGTTTTTGTCCACACTAATATGATTAAAACATTTTTTGCTAATTTAAAAATTTCTGTAGGCGGCACGGTGGCTTAGTGGTTAGCACGTTCGCCTCTCAGCGCTAGGGATTCCCGGTTCGAATCCCCATCTGGGTGGAGTTTCCATGTTCTCCCCGTGTCTGCGTGGGTTTCCTCCGGGTTCTCCGGTTTCCTCTCACAGTCCAAAAACATGGATCAAGTTAATTGAATTCTCAAAAAATTGCCCCCTATAGAGTGTGTCTGTGTGAGTGAGTGTGTGCCCAGTGATGGATTGGCGCCCTGTCCTGGGTCTGTCTGCCCGGCGCCCAAGACGTTCTCCCCTGGAAGGGCATGGGGAACCCCACCGCGACCCTAATAGAGGATAAGCGGGAGATAATGAATGAATGAATGAACAATTTTTGTCTGGCATCCACACTACTAAGGTGTTCAAGACATGAAAATGGAGATTTTTAAAAATACCTGCTGGTATAGCAACTACCTAACTACCTATAGAGCTTTCTATAACAACTACCTATAGAGCTTTCTGTTAGACATTTTTTTCTAAGCTTGAAAGTCTGAAAGCAGATTAAGAACTAAAACTCTCAAAACTAAAACTCTCAAAATGATAATGCAGTAGTGTGGACGTAATCTAGGTATGAAGCATGATTCAAGTTAATTTATTTGTGTAGTACATGTTTACAATAGTACATTGTCTCAAAGCTGCTTTACAGTGTTTTAAGTCTGAATCCCAAAAGAGCAAGCTGATGCAACAATAGCTGTACAAATTAATGTACAAAAGATGTACAAAAAATCGCTTTAAAACACGCACGATTTTAAAGCAAATTTACAATTTTTAAAACCTGATAACTTTAATTCAAGAGGGTGCAAAATGTTGATGTGCAACTTAGTCTGTATGAAAAATAACCTTTTTGTTTTTTGAGTTCAAATAAAAGTAACTTGAGGATATGACATAAGCACATATAGTGCTTATGACCACAAGGCCTAACTGAACAGAGTTTAAGAGTTAAACTTACAAAGTGGTTACACAAAGTTCACTTTTTTATACAACTGGCACTATCTCTTCTTTGTATTGTGAAATCCACTGTTAATGTTTTCTAAAAAGATAAAGTAATGTGTAACTAAAATTCTGCTACTGAGTTTTTTTGGAATTGAACATTAAGCCACACTTAGTCCAGTCCTCTTTCAGGACATTTAAAAAGTAAATGTTTTTTAAAAAGGCTGATAACATTTCGGTTACTACCTTATTTCTGCATCATAAACTGCATAATTGAGTAATCATAATTTAGACTATGTCTTTTATAGGTTTCATTTAGCTATATTGTTTTGTAAAATTATAAGAGTTTATTGGTTAACTGTAGTAATTTTGAAGCATCCTCATGTCTTTTATAGCTACAGGATGTTTGTGTTTTTCTGGCTTGTCACGTGCAGAAAAATCCACTAATAATTGTCCATCCATTATCTTCCGCTTCATCCTATATCAGGGGGGGGGGGGGGGGGGGGTTCCCCATGCCCATGCTCATCCAGGGGAATACGTTTCGGGCTCTGGGCAGATACACCCAGGACAGGGTGCCAATCCATCGCTGGTCGCACACTCACTCACAAAGACACATTCTATATGGGCCAATTTGGAGAACTCAATTGACTTGATCCATGTTTTTGGACTGTGGGAGGAAACTGGAGAACCCCGAGGAAACCCACACAGACACGGGGAGAACATGGAAACTCCACCCAGATGAGGATTCGAACTGGGAATCCCTAGTCTTGATTCTTTGCACTTTTTGACTTTACAATAAATTTTCTGATATAGGGGTGAAGCCACATGATAGAGATTTTGTCAAATTGTCAAAAAGTAGTGAATTAGCAAAAGGCCAGGTATAATCCCTACATGGGCAAGACACAGAGAGGGTGATGAAGTAAAACTAGCTGTCATGAGAGTGAAATCTTTAAGCTATGGTACTCACCTGCCAGAGAAGTGGTTAGTTAGCATATATAAACACCTAACACAAGTGATCATAAAGCAGTGTCAGAAAGGCTCTGTATGGGTGCACTTGACTTTTACCTTAGTTAAAAGAACCTTAGGAGCCATAAAGCATCATCAGATTGCAAATAGCAATGTAATGAATTGGACTAATTACAAAGTAATATATAGTATTACACAAATAATAAAAGTTAGAGAAATACATAGAAACACAGGATACACTGCATAAGGGGGAAAATATTAATAACATAAATGTGACTAATTAGTGTCATGCGGTGCTGGAATCTATCCCAGTACCTGCAGGCTGACAAGCAGGCAAATCTTAAATAGGTCACCGATTAATACCTGGACAGACACCTAGGCAAATGTATACACATATTGAGGCAATTTAGTATGTTCAGTTTTTGCTGAGGGGGAAAAAACACTTGAAAATACATAGGGAGAATATGCAAAACCTTTGGCTTTTTAAATAAACATTGCTCAATGTTATTAGGTTTAAGCTGTAATATGCGTTTAAGCCTTTATTATAGAAGTGTTTGGAAACTCATTAGAAAAACGTGCACTGGTGCTTTAGAAATTCAACTGTTTAACAGATAGCCATTATCTGTCCACACACTAATCGAGAGTCACTGAGAGATGGGGTGATGACAGACACACAAACAAAGTGGCTGTTACAACAGAAGACTATGGAAGATAAGACGTGCCATCAGCAAAAGCCCTATATAAATTATTGAAAGGCATCTGCACTCATCAGCATTTCTGTTATGCTATTTGTATTTTGTAGAGTCTGTTGCAGTAGGCAAATAGTCTTTTTTGCTCTAGTTAAATATAAACTTAAAACAAATCTGTGAATTGTTAATTGCATTTTGCTATATATATCCGTCTGTATTATGTTATGTGAGCATGTTCTCCCAACCATTAAATTTTTAAGTATTACCAGTTACCTTGATTAATATTACATGCATGGTATCTAAAAAAAGAAAATACATCAATTAAATATATATTATATATATTTATACATATAAAATATGTTTCTGTATATGTGAATGCACTTCATAACCAAACACCAAACACCTAAACTGTACCTGCATGAGTCTGGTCACCAATTTGCAGCTATATATATATATATATATATATATATATATATATATATATATATATACACACACACACACACAGTATATATATATATTTAGAAGTGTGTGCTTATTGAGGGGGTATTTTTTGCCCATTTATCTTGAATATCATTTACATGGTTGGATGCTGATGTTAAATGAGAGGATCTGGTTCACAGTTGATTATGGTTTATCTCAAGATGTTTGATGGGGTTAATGTCAAGGCCCAGTGCAGGCCAGTTAAGCTATTAAATTTGAAGTGTGTATTTGTTTAAACTGCATGTCATGGTACTTAATGTCACACCCAGGTGGCAGTGGAACTAAATAAATTTCCCTCCAATTCATAGATTAAGCACTTTGTCCCAGAGATACATAGATTTTAATATCTGTACCTTTGTTGATATTTAATTAATTATAACTCATTTTCTTTTCATGATTACTTTTGGGGTTATTCGAAATCAGCCCTGAATTTGTTTTAACTATAAACATTTTTTAAGCCATGGTAAACATATAACGAGCTGAACAGACCCTGTTTATTAATCAATATGATACCTCACCTACATTCTATTTAACAATAGAGATAAGATGTATGACAGTTATAAAATCCATAAATGCAGTAAGTGCACTTTATGATTAAGCTTGATAAATGTGTTTTTCATTTCATTATTATAGTTCATTTTTTCAGAGCAGCTTCGCAGTTCTCTAAACCTGATCTGAGTCATGAGGTATGATTTATAGAGACATATTTTACTGAGCAAATGGAAAATGGCAGGACCAACAATTGTCATAATTATAGAGTCCCAAAAAGATATTTTAAGAAAAAAAGGAAGGTGCTCAGACATTAAAGTAATGACACATCAGTCTTGTTTAGTAATGGCAATTTCCATCAGATGATACATGTTGTTCTTTTCCATTGCATCTTCAGTTTTTGTAAAATTTGTTAAATTTTTGACTATGTCTGAATTTACCTCCTGCCTTGGTAGATTTTTATGTATATTAATACCTGTCAGAAGGTAAACACTTGATGCTTAAAAAGTGGTACTGAAGTATTACATAGACCTTTTAAGGACATGTATTATTTTCTATGTACTTTACACCTACTATAATACACCTGTGCTTATGAAGAAACAAGATGAGAGCTTTGCTTTAGAAGAGATGTAGATGTGGTTGCCAGTTTTTGCTTACCTGATTCAATTATCTCCAGAAAGGTTAAAAATTGCGAAAAACAGTGTGCACAGGGTGTTACTTCACTTTTTTCCCTGTGAAAGCTGGTAAGCCTTAAATGTATCAATTGCTGTTTTTTGGTTATAATTTCTTTACAATAAATTCAATAAGACCAGAACCTTTTATGTTTAATTACTTTAAGATAAAGACTATACCCCTAAGGCCTTAATTTTGATATTCTTGATATGTTTAAACAGTATTGTAAAAACAATATAGTACAATTACATTGGCTATAATGTGCTCAAGGACTGTGTCCAGTTGTTTCATGATGTTCTCTTCTAAATTGTAGGCTTTGAACCGAGGCATTGCGACTGTCAAAGAGGATGCAGTTGAGATGCTTGCCAGTTATGGCCTGGCATATTCTTTGATGAAATTCTTCACCGGGCCTATGAGTGACTTCAAGAATGTTGGCCTGGTATTTGTCAACAGTAAACGTGATCGTTTTAAGGCAGTCATGTGTATGGTTGCTGCTGGAACAATAGCCATCATCTTCCACACACTCATAGGTCAGTGGAAAGATTGTGTCCAAGGTGTTTTGTTTCGTGTAATCGTCATGCTTATCACCCGCTGAATGTTTTTAATACATTGTACAATACTAGACACTAGTTTCAGTATCTTGCTGTTGCATTCTTATAATACTTAAACTATTACAAGGATGTCCTGAATAGTGGAACAAGGACTAACTTACTCCTACCTTTGTCTCATTAATGATTTCTGACTTAAGTATAAAATAATCATCAGCCCCTCTAAAATATTTTTTGCTGTGGAATATTTAAGCACTTGTATACAGCTTTTTATGCCCATTAGTCCACTTAAATCACCTAAATGTGTCCATTTCCAGCCTCTGAATTTACCTTGATGACGACATTTGACCTCAGAACTGGCAGCAGATGGTCAGTGATTTTCATTTGTACGCAGGTCCCTGTGATAATGACTGCAAACGGAACATTGCGTTCAGATCATGGTTACTTCCTTGTCAACCATGTTGACACTTTTAGAGTTGTTCTTGATATGCTCCTCTTGCATGGATGCATGGCTTTGAAACTGCAGTCTACTTTACAGAAATAGATCCAAAGATGGAAAAATGGCATTATTCACACACTGATGGAAGATGGTCATTAAAACAGTGTGTAAAATACCACCACTACCCTCCTACTTGGTGGTTTCATCGTTTGCACCCATATACCAAATTATACATAGTTAGGGCCAAAATTAGGATGAATTATAGTTTGGCCTTAAAATAATGACTGTCTTCTAAAATACAAACACATAATGACTGGATAAATGCCTACATTGTTGGAACTTGTATCTTAATCATTGTGTCACATCCATAAATGTATTAACTCATGCAAATTAAAGACAACATTTGGAAATATATACAGTAAAATTTAAGCTGAACTAATGATGGTAAAAAACTTTATAGTATTGTGTTTTATATTGTGCAATATGATAGTTGTCATAATAACTGCACTAAGGAGTACTAGGTAATGGCTAAGTATATATTTTATTAGTGATAGTACATTTGTGTGCGGAGTAAGGCAGGTGTTTTAAAAGGAAAAAAAGAGGCCCGCAAGTTACTGATCAGAGGAAGAAACATTTGCTGGCATAGTCGGCAGGGGAAGACGGGCTAAAAACATTTATTACTTTCAGGCTTTTATTTTTTGTGATAATGTTTAATCAATGCAAGATATTATCATTCTATACAAAACAATTAAAGCTGTTAATTTTCACATTTGCATTGTACAGATGTAAATCTTAAGACTTCATAACAACAGCTTTACAACTCAATTTCTCTTACCAAGCCCAGAATTTAAAAGCAGTTTATAGTTATATGCAAAAAACTGTAAACAATATTTTTTTAATATTAAAAGTGAATATAGCTACCTCTAATAAAATTCCATTTTGTAACTAAAACATGGGGTAGCAGTCACTGATTCTCTTGTAAAAATATGCGGTTTAAATCTAGTAATAGAATTGGATTAAAACAAAAATTTGTAATATTTAGTAGAATTTACACCACCAAACTTCCAAAATCTAGGTAAATAAAGAGGAATCACCTAACAAAGAGGTATTACATTCATAACTCGTACTTTTTGTGTCTAGAGAAGGCCTATTTTATAATAAGATTAGTAGTAATAATAATATGTATGTGTAAGATGAGTTAGATATTTGGGCTGTCCAAATACATTTGATCAATAAGTGCTTTTTGTCTGTGTTAATTTTTTATGTACAGCCTATACAAATCTTGGCTACTACATCATTAACAAACTGCATCATGTTGATGACGCTGTGGGTAATAAGACCAGGAAGGCCTTTCTTTACCTGGCAGGGTTTCCTTTGCTGGATGCCATGGTGAGTGTCCTTCCTCTGTTCCTTATCCCTTGATACCATGACAGTCTAGTTCTTTTCATTTCAGAGACAGATGGTGTGTGTGTGTGTGCCCGGTTGTTAAAAAATCTGCATGTGTGTGTTTGTGTTTCTCTGCACGCTTTGCCATTTATGCCAAGTGTGCCACCAATGACCAGCCTGTCCACTTGTCATTTGTAAAATTTTCACATTTTACAGAGCATTTTTGTAGAAGATGGTGAAGGATTGTGTTTCAATAGTCTAATAATCACCCAGGAACAAAGTGACCAGTGTTTTAATCTTGTGTGTGTGTGTGTGTGTGTGTGTGTGTGTGTGTGTGTGTGTGTGTTGGCATTCATGTGTGTATGCTTCTAGGCTTGGACTCATGCTGGAATCCTTCTAAAGCACAAGCACAGCTTCCTAGTCGGTTGTGCCTCTATCTCTGATGTCATAGCTCAGGTGAGGTTTGCTTTTCTCACCACGGTAATTGATCATGTACTTCACACAAATGAAATCAGACTATTGTGGCTCGTAAGACATGTGGTAACATTCTTTTTTAAACATCATTAAATAGAAGTTACTGTATGTCACATACATTTATAAAAATGTATTTCATTTGCAATTCTGTTAAATTACTGAGATAAAGCCATTTTACTGGTTAACACAACTGAAATGGTTAAACTGAGGTTCAGAGCTTAAATCTATTTTACTGCTTCAGTTAATTAAAGTAATCAGTAACTCTCGAATAATCTTGTGCCAATGGTCAGGAGGTTATAAAACAGTTAAAAAGGAGTATGCATGACAAATTCTTAATTGTTTTTTTTCTGTTTCTATTAGGTTATGTTTGTGGCTATCCTCCTGCATAGTCATTTGGAGTGTGTGGAGCCGTTGCTGATTCCCATCTTGTCTCTTTACATGGGAGCACTAGTGCGCTTTACCATTGTCGGTCTTGCCTACTACAGAAAAATTCATGACAACATTCCAGACTCCAGTGGACCCGAAGTGGGGGTACATAGTTTTTTACTACTTGTGATTACATTTTGTATATTATTCCTACACCCTGGATGTCATCAGTTGTAGTAGCATTAAGAATGGCAGCTGAATGTTATGGTAACAGTTAAAACAGCTATTAAGTGTGCATTACCTTTGTTAAATGGAATATATAATAGTGGGTATTATATTATGAAACACTTAAAAAATATAAGCATTGACAAAATGCTTATATAAAATTCAGCTTACATTCATACAACATTAACCCTGGTTTAACAAATTAGACCGTTTTAGTGGTCTAACAACCATAAGATAATGAGTTCCATAGGACACTTGAGTTCTATTAAAGTTGCTAATGGACATCACACTTCCAGTATCACTTAACAATATTGTTGGCACTAGTGGTACCCATCAGTTTCTAGCTTAACTATTATTGATACTTTAACTTTGGGTTTCTTTAGTGTTAGACTTACAAATTTTAGCTTGTTTTTTCCTTTATTTTAATACATTGAGACTGTTGTGAACATATTGAAGTACTTTACAATTACTTTGAACATGATATAACTATAAATGTGGTTGTGGACTTTATAACAAAAAAATGTAGTAAATGTTTTAACTCTATCCTTTTTCTGTATCTTAGGGTGATGCCACTATCAAAAAGATGTTAAACTTCTGGTGGCCCCTGGCCCTTATTCTGGCTACGCAGAGGATTAGCAGACCCATTGTCAACCTATTTGTTTCTCGTGATTTAAAAGGGACTTCTGCAGCAACTGAGGTCAGTGAGACACAGACATCATGACTAAGCAAACATTTTACAGTGTAGTCCTTAATGATTTACAGTACTTTTGTTTTACATGTATATTATCTTAGCAAATCAGTTCAGCCATTCTGTTTGTATCATAAACCTTTATTTGTTAATATTTAACAAACTCCAGTAAGGCAGACCGCTGCACCCTTTTATCTACATAAGCCTTATTTTGCAGGCAACTCTCCCAGTAATTACAATGATTAGCTTATTAGAGTCTATTGTGTGTCTGTCTGTGTGTGAGAGAGAGATGGAGAGAGAGAGTTTGTGTTAATGTTCTACTCTCCATATTTTCCTGACTATCGAGCTTTTGACCTCTGTACCCATCTAGTTGATTAACATCGTTTCTACGTAACAGACTGCGTCTGTTATTGCCTAATTGGTAAACTGGTTCATTTTACTGTACATACAGTACTGTACAATGCTGTGGCACATTTTTATTTTTCCCTGATCACTCTTCTAGTAGGCGGCACGGTGGCTTAGTGGTTAGCACGTTCGCCTCTCAGCGCTAGGGGTTCCTGGTTCGAAGGCCCATCTGGGTGGAGTTTCCATGTTGTCCCCGTGGGTTTCATCTGGGTTCTCCGGTTTCCTCCCACATTCCAAAAACATGGATCAAGTCAATTGAGTTCTCCAAATTGCCCCATATAGAGTGTGTATGTGTGCATGTCTGTGTGATTGAGTGTGTGCCCAGCGATGAATTGGCGCCCTGTGCTGGGTGCATCTGCCCAGCGCCCGAAACGGCCTGGATGGGCATGGGGAACCCCCCCGCGACCCTAATATAGGATGTGTATAAAGTGGAAGATAATGGATGGATGGACTCTCCTGGTAATTTTGGTCCAAATTTCATATTTACCAGGGCTTCAGGAGAAAACTCACTCAAATGTGAATATAACATTTCCCAAAATATTGATATAGAATACACCACATACCATGACATACAGTATGTGCAATTGATTGCATTACATCGTTTTCTGCCAGACACATTTCGACTCCTAAATTTATCAGCAAGTACTGTATATCATACCACCTGCTACATTCAACCTGAGATTGTTTAAATCAGTTGGTCGCCCAATAGGTTTGGACCATGAAGACATGCTGCTTTATGCTATACACCAGAATACTATTGGTAGTGAAGCTTTATGGATGTCCTGCACTTATCTTATTGTTTGAATGCAGGGGCATCCTGACTTGTTCAAAGATCTATATACTGAGAAACATTACACCTTGTTTTGTTCAGGCTGCTTTACCGTAACGGAAGTTACAAATGAATATTTAAGGCCTGTATATATAAATTTGACTGTCCCTTTGACAGTCAAACAAATTAATATAATATAATCAAATGGTATAATTTTGTTACTTACAAAGTTTGTACAGTGACATTTCAGCTGACAGTTTTTGTTCCTTTTAAGATCAAATCCATCTAAAAAATGTGTTTTTATTAACATTTAGCATCAGAATATTATGTTCAAAAGTTTTAAAGTTTAAAAGTAACCACTTAAATGATTAAAATGAATTTGTGACCAAAATGATATTAGTAAAGCATTTAGTCCTTGTTTTTTAAACAAATGGATGGAGCTTATGAAAAGTGAAAGTAAATTAAATGTAATCACGTGTTTGTTGTTGGCTTAAATTGTCGCAGCAACTCATTTAACTTTAACAACTGACCATGTACTCAACTAGAACCAAGTTGCAATCCACTTCTCTAAATTGTAAACGGTTTCAAAATTCTAATTTTGTTTGCCAGTCATGTTTATAGTTCTGTTTACATTGTGAAACAACAGAGCATTTAATCGTGTTGGTCAAAATTGTACACAGCAGTCAGTATAATGTTGCAGTTTTGTTTTTCTCATTTAATTAGGGTACTTAATTTACTTGTGGTCTTGTTTTAAAAAAAAGTGATGGTTTTCTTTTGATGATGAAGTGATGAAGGTTTATTTTAGCTTGTGAATGTGTTGCTAATTACCTGCAAGTAAACAGAAAAAATAAATCATTTCACCTTTGTAGCATTTATTTCACGATATATCTTTAGTGTATAAAGCCACTGTGCTGCCACTGACTGTTATAAAATGCAATTATACAAAGCTTAGTTTATAGACATAAAACATAAAAAGTGAAAAGTAATATTTTAGGTTTTGTGATGTCATTTGAATTTGCAGATGAGGTCAAATAAAATGTATAAGTAGATTATAGAGGTTTAGTCACACTGATTTGATGAGTTACATCTACATTTTGGTAAGAGTCTGTGTAAAGTTTGTCATGTCTCTTCATCTGTAGCAAGTATTTTTAGAATAAATAAAAACAATGTTTTTATCCACTCTTAGGCTGTGGCAGTTCTGACAGCGACTTACCCTGTAGGTCACATGCCCTATGGTTGGCTCACTGAGCTTCGTGCAATCTATCCTGCATTTGACAAGGTAAAGAGTTTTGTTTACTTTTTTTAAGTTTTAATAAAGCTTTAAAAGTTTTTTTAATTCCTTATTTAAAAGCAGCTTTATGTGTATTCTGTGGCATCTCTTAATTTGGCCCTTTAAAAATATACATCTCTGCTCCTTATAGTAAGTGTTTCATGCTTTGTGGGCAGGTAAGGAATTCATGGCAATGATCTTATCCCCCTCCAAAATACTTGTTTACCATAAAAAAACAGAACTACGGATGAATAATAATTTCCATGATGCCACCTCTGCTGTTTTTGCCAGTACCAGCATGTCTATGACCACCCCCCTACTATTTAACACAGTGCAGTATTTATGGATAAACAGTAGCGTGGGTGTTGCAAACTGGAATAGGAAGAGGTCTTTACTTTTGGTAAAGTCATTCTGACGCTAAAGATTGAGTTCTAGTACTGCATGACTGATTTGGTCAGCCTCATATTTTCTTCTAACAACTTAACTAGTGATGGAAAGAAAACTGAAATTTATTTTTTTCATCTATCCATTTAGATAATTGTGCCAGACTACTGTAAGCTTCATGCCTACAGTATTGCAGATATCCTGGTTGATTTTGTAATTGTTTCTCATGAAAGTAAATTCACAATTTTATAAAAAATAAATTGAAAAAAAAAACTTCACAGCCAATAGTAAGTTGTTTTTCCAGTTGTGTTTGCTGAGTTTGATCATTTTTCTTAAAGGTGCATAGCATAGGACTTAGTAGTGATATAGTGGTGACATCTAGTGGTGAGACATTATATTGCAATTTCTTAATATCTTCCTCCGAACTTTATAACAACTGTGTTAAAATATTTACATACATTTACATTTGGTCATTTAGCATATGCTTTTATCCAAAGCGACTTAAAAGGTGACCACAGGGTTAATCACAACATCCCTGGAGCAATGAGGGTTAAGGGCCTTGCTCAAGGACCCACTTTTGTAACTTCAGTGGACCTGGGATTTGAACCGCCAACCTTTAGATTGATAGCCCAACGCGCTGCCCACTGAGCTACCTCGCCCCGCAAATAAAATATTACTTCTATAAGAAACAGTGTCCAATGTGTCATTTTTAAAAACATGGTCCTTATGAAGATAAAAAAGTTGCAAAAGCATGACCAATATGAGTTACAAAAGATCATACAAAAATGAAAACATCTATGAATAGTCTGTATTATTTATTCTAATAAATACTTTTAAATCCTATGCCTTCTGCACAACACTGTACATGCACTATATGAGCAGGGATGAGCAATTGTGAGTTCACACAATGCTGGACAAAGGGGTCTGACTCACAATCTCTATTCTAGTTCATCTAAAACGTATTGAATACCGTTAAGGTCAGAGCGAGGGCCAGTGAAGTTATTCCATGCTCATACCTTCACCCAAATGGCTTTATGGGCCTTGCTCTGTACAAAGGGACATCCAAAAACTAAAAGAGTTAGAAAGCATAGAGTTACAAAATGCACTTCCATGAGCTTGATTTTATACACCTGTTATGTACATATAAATTTAATGATTAAGAGGTGCCCCCCAAAACTTTTGTCCTTATAGTGTAGATATGTAATAAAGAATATCAGCATAAATGACACCCTAAAGTCATAAAAAAGTAATGTTTTAAGACCCAAAACAAATAATCTGTTGTACACTGAGTCCTGCGATTTTAATCAGAGACTTGCAGCTGACACAAACACACAAGCATGTAAATACAGAAAGAAATTAAAGAGAGCAAACAGAATCTGCTGCGGGAAACCCATGACTGGAATATTAATTAAACTTAAAAGAAGCAGTTTGGGGAAATACCAATAAATGTAAACAAAAGGATCTGATGCAATGCACAAGGATCTGATGCAATGCATGACTTCTGGCTCTCTGGAGGATTCATGGACTGTGGGAGAAAACCAACGGAAACCCAAATGTACTCAGGGAGAACATAGAAACCTGGATCCCCAGTACTGCAAGGCAAATGTGCTAACCAAAAAGCAACCGTGCCGCCTGAATAAAAACATTTTTACTATTAAGTTTATAAATTTGAAAATCAGTAATAACCCAACACCAGTCTTGTGACAAAGTACCGGTAACTTATTTCTTAGAACATCCACATTGTTCACATAAATAGTGAGTGTGTGTGTGTTTTTTTTTTTTTTGTTATTGTTTCTATTTTTCAAAATAATTTAGCGCTGTCTATTAAGAATTAAAATGGAAAAAAATGTAACATGGATGTCAAAATAGCTCCATCACAGATCTTTAAATGTTTTTATGTTGAACTTTTTTATCAAGAATTAACCCATTGACCTTTTTTTCCACAATTTCTTTTTTTTCTAGAACAACCCGAGCAATAAGTTGACAAACAGTGGTGCGCCGGTCTCCAAGTCACACATCAAGCGCTTTACTTTTGTTTGTCTGGCTCTTTCTGTCACAGTAAGTGTAATTTCACCCTCATACTCTATTTCCTTTCTACCCTCATTGTGCATCTGTGAGGGTCTGCACTTTCTTCAAAAAAAAAGCAAACTGTGAACTAATATCAGTTACTGTACTTTGGTACGAAACTTATCAACACTGTACTCCTGGATCAAATTACAACATTTTTGTTTCAAAGGATCGGTCGATACATGATATTGTACATCTTTAGACTGTATTGGTGTAAACCTGTCCAGCGTTCTGCTTCCACTCAGCTAGCAAATGTTTCATTGTCTGTCCGTGTTAGTTCTCATCGCCATAGTCTTCATTTATTCATTAATTATCTTCCACTTTTTCCTACATTAGGGTTGTAGGGGTGAGAGAACGTTTCGGGCGCTATGCAGATACACCCACAACAATCCATCACTGTGCACTCTCACTCGCGCAGACAGTCACACGAACACACGGGGCAATTTAAAGCATTTAATTTACATTAAATTACACGGGCGCATGGTAGCTCAATGGTTCGGGTGTTGGACTATCAATCTGAAGGTTGGGGGTTCAAATCCCAGGTCTACTGAAGTTACCAGTGTGGGTCCTTGAGCAAGACCCTTAACCCTCATTGTTGTGATTAACCCTGTGCTCACCTTGTAAGTCGCTTTGGATAAAAGCGTCCAATCAATGTGTCCAATACATTGAATACATGTTTTTGTATTGGAAACCGGAGAACCTGGAGGAATCCCACATAGACACGGGGAAAACATGGACACTCCACCTAGAATGGGATTTGAATCTGAATCCCCAGCGCTGAGAGACGAACATGTTAACCTTCTAGATAAGAATGTAACTGTATCCTCAAAAAGTAAATATTAACTGTTTTAACAAGAATACTCTTACTGTTAACTTTCCTGTATATCAGTGGAAAGTCATACTGCACAAAGGAAAGTCTTGAAACTACCGAGTTAATGTCACACATGTTTTTTTAAATGATACTAATAAAGATATTTGTTAGGATTTGTTAGATATTGATTGTTGTACTATATAGTGTAGTACTGTACTGTACTGTAATACTGTACAAAGTCACCCTGTGTGTTTCTGTGATTACACAGCTCTGTTTTGTGGTCTTCTGGACACCGCATGTCTCTGAGCGGATCTTGGTGGACATCATAGGTGTAGACCAGGCCTTTGCTGAACTCTGTGTCGCTCCTTTACGGATCTTCTCTTTTTTTGCATTTCCAGGTAAAAGCTTCAACTTTTTGCTTTTCACACACACACACAAACACACAAATACATCACAGCCACTTCACTTAAGAATGCTTCTTAAAGATTTTTTTTAATTACGTAGAGGACAGGCGGCATGGGGGCTTAGTGGTTAGCACGTTCTCCTCTTAGCGCTAGGGATTTCCTGTTCGTATCCCAATCTGGGTGGAGTTTCCATGTTCTCCCTGTGTCTGTGTGGGTTTCCTCCAGGTTCTCCGGTTTCCTCCCACAGTCCAAAAACATGGCTCAAGGTTAATTGAATTCTCCAAATTGCCCCATATACTGTAGATCGTGTTTGTGTGAGTGTGTGCGTGCCCAGCGATGGATTGGCACCCTGTTCTCCCCTGGATGGGCATGGGAAACCCCCCGCGACCCTAGTAGAGGATAAAGCAGAAGATAATGAATGAATATGTAAAGGACCTAAATGAACTTAAAGACATTGTTTTAATTTGTGTTCTGCAAGTAGTTCACCTTATTGATATGGCAGTTAGTTAAACTCAGTAATGATTTATGCATATTCACTTTTTGTTGAGCTGTTGGTGTTTCATTACTACATGAAAGTTCAGATGATTATAGAATAAGTATGCTTATATACAGTAAATATGCTCATACTAAACTCAGCAGACATTAAAAGTCAAGTGTGAGTCCAATGTTGTTCAAAAGCAATCTAATGTGTAAAGCCACTGAACAATACTTTTAAGGTATTAGTGGTACATTTTTAAATGCTTTATTGGTGAATGATGTCTGATGAGTTAGAAACACTTTTAGACCCTTTTAACACTTTTTATTTTATGACTTTCAGCACTTTCTTTATAAACAGCTTCTATTTATTACCTCTTGTTTCTAAATTCTTAGTAAGAGTCTAAACAAGGTCTTCATTTAACTCCCAAAAGAACAGATGGTGTTATAATACATATTTCTCACGTCATGTGACATTTTAAGCTTGTCCTCAAGGTTTCATGCATAAGCTCTAAAGGCTTTAAAAGAATTTTCAGTGTTCGTGGTCTAAGCAGCAATCTTTATTCACATATAGTGAAGCCTATGAGGCTTAAATCACCCGAGTTATGATCTTGTTACATAACTGTTTTACAAGGATCTTTGACTACACAGTGGAGGGTGGGGGTATAACCAGTATTCATTAGATGTAAGCACTAGGGGCCAAACAAGGCAAAGAAATAGAATTTTAAAAAATAAACACTATAGTAAATATTTTAAATATTGGGAAGGGCAGTAAAAGAACATGCCTCTTCAGAAGAACAGTGTAGATAAGATGTAGAACAGATGTAGCTTTAACAAATACCTGTTGTAGAGAAAAAACAATAATAATAAAAAAAAATGAAATTAAATTAAAAAGGGGGAGGGGCCGCAGCATCGAATAACAATCAGGTTTGATGAATTTACAGTATAGTTGGTTTTCTCCATAACTTCTGACTTGTAATGTTCTCATTTGTTAGTCGCTTTGGATAAAAGCGTCTGCTGAATGACTAAATGTAGATAAGTTTTGGTTCTGAAATATATTAATCTGCAATAGGAGTCATATGACAGATCTTCATTATGATGTGTTATCTTTTTTTACTGTTGCTGTTTGAAAAGTTACTGTGCGTGCTCACCTAACTGGCTGGCTCATGACACTAAAGAAGACCTTCGTCCTGGCACCAAGCTCTGTGCTGAGGATCATAGTTCTCATCACAAGCCTCATCGTGCTGCCATATATGGGGTCAGTTTGCACTTCACTATGGTCTCCCACTTGAATAATACAATATTCTGACCTTACAAGATATCCTGGCTATTGTAACTGACACCAGTGTAAGATTACTGAGCATGTATACATTTATTACAAATATTACATATTTATAACTTTTTTATTTTAACCTGGGGAACCAACGATTTTGGCAGTAAGATTATATTAACAAAATATGAAAAAATTTCTTGGGCTTTATTTCTTGGTGGAGCAGACCAAGTTTGTGTTTACATGTCGTCCCTGTGACTGCTTTAATTTGCCTAGGGGACTTATTTTCCTTTAATATTTCAAATACATGATATGTCAATTAGAGATTCTAAACTGTATGATTCTCCAGTTCACCCTGTATTTTTATAATTATATATTTTTATAATTCATTTTAAAAATAATTTTTTTTTAGGTAAATTAACTTTATTTTTAGCACGATAAGCAAGAAGGTCCCTGATTTGATTCAGTGTGGGGCAAACGCAGGTCTTTTCAGGAATTTGTATGTGCTCCATGTGTCTGCACAGGTTTTCCCCAGGGTTGCGGGTTTTCTCCCACGTGTTTGATTAGATACATTAAAGTAAATTAGCTGGACTAAGGTGTCATAAAAATATTTAAGCCTGTATACTGAATTTCAGCTTGTGTTTGAATTTTACAAGCTTTGTTCAGTGATGACACTCTGTGCTGTTTACTTTTAGAGTGCATGGAGGAACTCTGGGAGTTGGATCTCTTTTGGCTGGTTTCATTGGAGAGTCTACAATGGTGGCAATTGCTGCCTGTTATGTCTACCAAAAACAGGTGAAAAAATATATAAATATATATAATATAAAATTCGTACCCGGAATCCCCAGTGCTGAGAGGCCAATGTGCCGCCCAGATACAAAACATATTTAAAAATGTATGTTAATAATAAGCAGTCAAATAGCAGTGTGTAGTTGGGTTACATTTTGATTTGTTTGAGTTGTTAACAGCATCACCAAATAATGATATTAATTCAATAATCATATAAAAAATGCAGAATCTTACCAAAAGTAAGAAAAAAATGTAATTCGACTAAACTGTCTACATTACATTTACATTTGGTCATTTAGCAGACGCTTTTATCCAAAGCGACTTACAAGATGAACACAGGGTTAATCACAATATCCCTGGAGCAATGAGGGTTAAGGGCCTTGCTCAAGGACTACTTCAGTGGACCTGGGATTTGAACCGCCAACCTTCAGATTGATAGCCCAACGCCCTGACCACTGAGCTATCGCTCCCCTACATGATTAATATGTATTAATGTATCAGTCAGAGAAACCAAACGAGTACTTTTCCTTAAATATTTTTACCTACATTTATCTGTCAGAGAATAAGTAGTGTCAGTTGTTACATTAGATGCTTTATGTGGCATGGTGTCTTAGTGGTTAGCATGTTCTCCTCTCAGCGCTAGGGATTCCTGATTCGAATCTCCATCTGGGTGGAGTTTCCGTGTTCTCCCCGTGTCCACGTGGGTTGCCTCTGGGTTCTCCAGTTTCTTCCCACAGTCCAAAAACATGGATCAAGCCGATTGAGTTCTCCAAATATTTCCCCATATAGAGTGTTTGTGTGTGTGTGTGTCTGTGTAAGTGAGTGTGTGCCCAGCAATAGATTGGATATAGGATAAAGCGGAAGATAATGGATGGATGGATGGATGATTTATTTTTTATATCATCATCATCATTATCACTATCACTAGTTGTAGTAGTAATGTTCTTTTTGTTACCATTTTCTCAGCAGTATAATTCAGAGCATGTACTGTGTTTTTGTGTGTGTGTATTATTATGTTTTGAAGTTTTTCTAAATAAGTATGTCCAGAGACAGGGCGATAAACTATTTTTAACTGAAGTGTAAAAACATTTTCCAGATGACATATTTATTTAAATGCGATTTAAAATACAGTTACATGGTAAACAACATGGTTTTATACAGTAAACCAAATATTTATATCAAACAAAATAAATACAAAAAAGTATGTAGCCAAACTAAATAACAGTAAAATTGTTTAAATTGTGTATTGCTGCCATCTTGTGTTCATGTATGACAAATAAAAATTATGCATGACATATCTATATATCTATCTATCTATCTATCTATATATATATATATATATATATATATATATATATATATATATATATATATGTGTGTGTGTGTGTGTGTGTGTAGATAGATAGATAGATAGATAGATAGATAGAGCAGAAAAATTGCCAACTTTAGAGTAAAAAAATACATAGGACAGGGCTTTTCTTGTGTTTTTAATACAGTTGTGTAATTATCTTAATGGCTGTTAATGGATTATTAGATTAATTATAATTAATATATAATTATATATCATATAATCATTCTTGGGAGAATTCTCAGATCATATTTGTCTTTATTGTACCTTAAAATTTAATAATATATTTTTTTCATGTTAGAAGAAGAAGGAATGTAATGGGGAGGCGACTGTTGAAGGTGAGGACTCGGCTCCCATGAATGAAGTGCGAACTGGAACACGGAAAGCTGACACTGAGGAACTAAAAGAGGAGGACGAGGAAGATGACTGAGTCAGGACCCTGACCTGGTCGAATCTGTTATAAATGCATTTGGGATCCTTTCTTTTGTTTCTTCTGGTTACATTTTGAGCTCAAAGGATGATGTGTTGTGGGGTAACCTGAGTTTTTCAGCTTTTCTGGGCAGTATTTTAATCGCTTACTGCCCCCTGTTGCAGCTTTTTCTGATTTGTGCACATGAAGAATGCTTTAAAAAGGGAGCTTTGGTTTTTAACTGTCACAGCATCCATTTGGACGCCACCGACTGGCTATCGTTTTGGGTGTTGTTAATATGTACACACATAGATCCAAAAAGATGTCTTCCAGCTGTCGTCGGGATTCTGTGGGTGCAAGACAGTGAGGAGATCTGTTTGTACCAAAGTAATGTCATGTGCTAACTGCTTTTCTGCTCTGAGCTCCACTGTGCTGCTGCCCTATATGTTTATGAACAATGAAAAGGGAAGCAAATATTAGTTACTTTAAATATTCCGCAGAAAAGAAAGATAGGATCTCATCTTGCAGGGGAGTGTATTGCTGGACTGATTTTTAAATTTCTTTAATCTTAAATAAGTTCAAATGAAAAGTTAATATAAAAGCATAAACATATATATATAAATATATAGATATTTTTTATCAGATTTGCGCGTGAATTAGGTTAAGTCTCCATGGTTAAATTGCTTCAGAGTGACAAATGTTTGCGAGCCAGTAACAGACACTATTTTTTTAACATTCTCTGTTGTTTGTGTATAACATCTGGTATCTTTTTGTATGGGTGATGTTAAGTCTGTATGTGATGGAGGATGAAGAAATGACATCGGCATGTACCATCACAATCGTGTCTGACACAGTATTTGTAAAAAATGACTTCTTTAATTTGAAGACTTTTCTATCTCAGGATGCACTGCACTGAGAATGAAACCTTATATATAGCACCATGAAGTTCAGTTGCTGGACCCCTGTTTTGTCCTGTTTTAGGCATATCTGTACAAATATTTAAGATGTCTACAGCATTTGTTTGAAGTAGTATGTGGTAAAGAGCAACATCTGAGCTGTTGTTCTTATTAAAAGTTACTATTTAAAAGAATTTTAATGGAAGGAAATGCAAAGCAAACTCAGACCTACTTTTTAGAACTAGGACGGCTTTAGTCCACAATAATTAAAAAGTATATTATCGTTCAAGAGATTGCATTCAGCGTTTTGTTTTATCTTTTGATTTTTTTCAGGAGGTGGGCTGTAAAAAGACAAAATTGTCTGTCATAATACTGTGGTGGTAAATATACCCTCACCAGCCACTTTATTAGATACAAACTTTTTCCACATTCATTATCATTTTTTCTCTTTCACTTAGCAAATTAATGCATGTTCTAGTTCTAAGGTTACAGAATGTGGTTTATCTGTGCCTCTACATACTTTTTTCAGTTAATTCTTCAATTAACATTTTGGTGATGGATGAAACTTTGCACTACAGTGACACAACAGTGGTGGTGGTGTGTTAGTGTGTGGGTTTCATTGGTACAAATGGATTAGATACCTGCTCATGTTTTTAAACACTGTCCACTTGGTGTGCACTCTACCACACATCTGGCTTATTGCTCCACCTTGTAGATATAAAGTTAAGAACTGTAACTTATCTGTCATCGTACAGTTTGTTTGTTATCCTCCACACAAGACACAAGGCCTATAGAATGCTGGTGAAATTCAGTCAAGATCCTGAGGTGCTTAAAAACACCAGAGCCACTTCTGCTTTTAATCCACGTGCTAATAAATGCACATGAACAATACCTACTCTGTGGAGGTTCTGACCGTTACCCAAGTTTGTAGAATAAAAAATGGTTTATATTCTTTCTTGTAAAGCGATGACGTGCATCTGTATGGTAAGTAACTTTTTTTTTAAATGTACAGTAAATATAAAAAATAGAGATGAAATAAATAAAGTCACCAGTTAATACATGACTTATATTTAATGCTATAAATTGACCCATATAGTGTGTGTGTCTGAGTGAATGTGCCCAGTCCTGGGTATATCTGCCCAGCGCTCGAAATGTCCTCCCCTGAACGGGCATGGGGAACTCCCCAAGCCCCCCCCCCCCCGTGACCCTGGTAGAGGATTAAGTGGTAGATAATAAATGAATTAATGTTTCAGTAGTCAGCTGTATGAGCTATTTCTTTTTTTTAGAAGACGTATATTTAATAATATAAAAAGTCACTAATAACCCAGTAACCCAGTGCTCCTACATTGGGTATTATTGCACAGAGCTTCATATTGGCTTTTGTGCCACTCCAAAAGCACTGTTCTATGCTATTCAAGATGCAATTATGTAATCCCGAGATCAACTGCTTTATGTGTTTAATGCTTTTTCAAGTTGTTACAAAAGTATTCTGTACAAAAAGGCTTTATAGTTTCACTGGGTAATTTTCATATTGTGAAATGGACGAGGGAAATATTTCAATACTACTTTCCTCCAAATTATAAAGCCAACAGAACTGTTATAATAAAAAAATCTGCCAGCTGTCATTACTACTACTAGATAGTAAAATGTTTTATAGATTATTTTCACAAGGCTCAGCACTTGCCCTTCTGCCCACTTGGCCCCAAGACAAACCCCTTTAATAGAGCCCTTATAGTGCAACATACTCATCCCTCCCTCAGGGTCTTTCTCACTCGAGTGACCCTTTCATGCCTAAACATGGCTTTGTGTCATGCAATGCTTCAGGGAACGTGATTCCCTTACTGCACAACCAAGGAACATCTGCTTCCTAGAAAATCTATGGCTGACTGAGGTTGCTTTCAAGCATAGTAATAAATCAAACCCACTTATCATCTGGTCCGCATTTTTTAAAAATTATATTTTAATGTCAGAATATTAAAATTATATTTTAATGTCAGATTACACAAAAAATTCACTTCAATTGCTCTAATTATGTAATATGCTATGTAGACATCTGTAAACCACAAGAAATGATCTTTGTACAGGTTCATCACAATGTTTTCTCACAGAGGAAAAAAAAAAAGAATAGAAACCTGTAACTTTTATACTAAACCCAACTAAATATTAAATAATTGTAGGCAAACACCTGTACAAGTCAGAGGTTTAATTACAACTTGATGTTTTAATTAAAGTAACATTATAATTTAAAGATGCTTTATATGACATGTCATCATTTTAAACAGAAAAGTGCAATGGAAATATTAAATATTGTCTCTGGAAAGCTAAAAGAAAAGACAGGATAATTCAACATTTGACACAGATTTTTTGTAGTTTGGCATGTCAAAGTAATTATAATTTGTAATTTGATGGGTAGTATATCTATTAGAAAACATAACCTACATATGACAACATTTATATTACTGTTCTTTTAGTCATTTTCCCCAAATTCCGCAAAAATAAGGCTCTATACAATTTCTAAAATACCATTTGCTTCTTATTCATATTTAGAGGGATAAATAATTTCTGACCTGAACAAAATCATAATAAGAAATGTGGACAATCTATTACCTACAATAAAACATAAATATATAATTTTACTTTTAATGTACAGGTTAAACATATGTTGTGCTTACTGATCAATTGATTGTGGTTAATAAACATGAAAAGAATTAGAATTTAATGCCTGAGCAAAGTTGAGACAAAAATATGCTTTCCACTGTTACATTGTATTTTCTTTTAATTGTAGTTTGTAATTTCTTTAAAACAGATGATACTAATTTGCAGTAGATTTATTTAGTTTTATACGAGACTAAGTGGTCAAAACTGTCTGTTCCTCCTTTTTTATGATGCCCATTTATATTTTCATTATGGGACAGATCTGGTTTTCAGGCAGACCAATCACAACTCACTCTGTCTACGAAACTATACTGCTATAAGTGTGAAATAAGGCTTGGTATTGTTCTGTTAAAATAACCACAGTCTTTCTGCTAAATTACATAGAGTAGCATATGTCCCAGTAAATCTCATGGGCAGAGCTAACAAACTTCACGCAAAAAAGCCGTTATCCAGACCAAAACCATTTTCGAATTGGCACCATGCCTCTCATATTGTGTATGGTAAGCAGTAAAAAAAGGAAAATTTGCATTCTGGCATTGAACGATGTTACTTGTGAACTGTTTGACAATTATCTTATAATGTTTAATACAAAGTGGTGACCCATTACCCAACTTCGCATACAAAATACTTTAATTATTATATGAATTCATCATTCAAACAAACAATGGTGCTCTACAATTACAGACTCTAGTATCGCTGTTTCTCAGCCTACTTTGTTACTAACCTAATGGTCTCATGATCAGAACCCCCAAAGGACCACAGAGCAAGTATTATATAAATGATAGTAGATATTTCTTTTTGTGTGTTTTTTTGTGAGTTTTATTCCTTAAACACCAGTGACACTGCTGCACCAACCAACCAAAAAATTGTACACCAACCAAAAAATTGCAGCCACTGGCATCCTATAGGCATATCTGGAAAATGTATTAAACATTAGATTAATAAAATTGGGTGGCACTGTGACATTGTGAGTAGCATGTCTGCCTCTCAGCGTTCGAATTCCAATATGGGTGGAGTTTCCATGTTCTCCCCATGTCCTTGTGGGTTTCCTCCAGTTTTTACAGTTTTCATGGGTTCAAAGGTACTCATTGACTGCTCTAAATATTTTCCTGTAGGGTGTGTGTTTCTGTGTGTGTGGGTGAGTGTGTAATTTAACATAAATGTATTTTATTTTATATTTAAGTGCACTTAAATAAAAAAAAAATCCCTTGTGAAGCAGACAACACAGTAATATAAAATCAGTTTTTACCAGAATGTTTACACTGTTACATACATTTTAATGTATTCTGATATGTATTTGGTTCTTTTTTTCTCTGAGTGAGTAAATGATTAGTAGCCAGATAAGCAGAATTTAAATATAATTTTGTTTATTGTTGTTGTGTGTGCGAAACTGAGCATAACATGCAAAATCTGTACCACAAAATTTATTTGCTGAAAATATCCTTTTGAAATTTGATAAATAATTATGACGTCAAACTGTCATTTAATTTTGGATCGGGATTTTAAGTTTCACTGTAGAACACTGTGTAAATAAAACCTTCGTTTCCATTAACGTCACGGCAGTTCAAAAAATATTTGAATATTTGTATTCACCATGTCGAGACAATAACTTTAAATCCCATGACGTAATTAAATTTATCCAGTAGAGGGCGACTCTCGCCACTATTCAAAAAAAATATCTAATTGCCGACTAACGGAAACATGTTTATGCAATGATTTGATTAAACATATTACAGCAGTGGTTTCTATTATAATTGTAACCAATAATATCTAAACGTAGTTGCAAACTGAAATGATTTACATTTATTTACTTTTTCAGGCTTAAAAAAGATGCGTGTAGTGACATTCCAAAAGCTGGAGCATATTAAAGCAAATGCGAGAATGGCTAAGTAATTTAACAGAATTATTGTTGTCATTATCAGACATGTGCAGTGTTATCGATCATGTTTGAACGGAAATAGAGTTCGTCGTGTTTATTTCTCGTTAAACGGAGCCTGACCCGCAGCTCCCTCATATACCGGTCAGCGTGATATTACTACTGTTGTCACTGCGCCCGTTCACAACTACTACCATCTCCAAAGCTCCGCCCTGGCCGCATCACTCATGTAACCCTCCGACAGTACTGAATAGGACTCTAGTTTACTTTCAGAAAACGTCTGCCATCACAGGTTCGATTGTAAAAAACGTAATTATACTAATAGGGTGTCGATAGTCACGTTACAGCATTTTAAAGCGTACTATAAGTGTAAGCCAAATGTTGGCGTTATTGTCGCCACCCTTTGCTACGCCATGCTTATTTGGCGGGAAACGGTAGCGCAGGGCGGAGGAATACAGTAATAAAGGAGTTAAAAGGACGGCGGGGCAGCTGGAGCAGATTTCGCAGTGAATGGTGAGAGGAGGTGGCAGTGTGTGAGAGATGAAATCACAGCCGCGCTAGCGGATCATACTGTAGTGCGTGCAGCAAATTACTGGCGAACTTTACCTCTGGAGTTACTTTCACCTGTCATACAAGGATTGCTTTCACTTTATCGTGCGTTACGCATCCAAATCTGCTACGGTCAGTACTCTTTTCCTAACATATAAAAACCATTCTCTTATTATTATGCGCCAACGTCATATAGTTTGTCGTTTAGTACTATATTGTGGACGGACTGCTCACGGAATATTTTTTCCCTTAATCTGTGAGCGTGTCTAGCTGTCAGCCGGTTTTTAAATTTTAAATAGGTTTGTCCTGTGGTGCTTTTAGATTCAGATGGATGCTGCAGAACGTACGCACAGACAGAAGAGGCTTATTAAAAGCGTTTCTTTGCACCGTAAATACCATTAACTTGCACTGAGTGCATTTTTAAACCACCTGACATCTTAATAATTCCGCAGCGCAGTTGTCAGTGGTTAGTGGTTGTGTTCCGACATGGTTACTGACAGTCTGTCCCTCCTCAGGCAGTCAACATGCCGCTAAACGTAGCGAGCAAGACCTACGACAACGAGTACGACTTATACCAGCCCTGCTTCTACTTCGACAACGAGGAGGAGGACTTCTACGCACAGCAGCATGGCCAGCCGCCGGCTCCGAGTGAAGACATCTGGAAGAAGTTCGAGCTGGTGCCCACACCCCCTCTGTCCCCCAGCCGGCGCTCGTCCTTCTCCAGCCCGTTCCCCTCCACCGCCGATCAGCTGGAGATGGTCACGGAGTTACTCGGGGACGACGCGGTCAATCAGAGTTTTATTTGCGACTCGGACTCCTCGCAGTCTTTACTCAAGTCCATCATTATTCAGGACTGCATGTGGAGCGGCTTTTCGGCCGCGGCTAAGCTGGAGAAGGCGGTGTCCCAGCGCCTGGCCTCCATCAGGGCGGCGCGGAAAGGCTCTACCGCGAATAGCGAGTGCTCGGAGGACTCTAGCTCCAGTCCCGGTTATCTACACGACGTTAACGTGAACACTGCGTCGGAGTGTATAGACCCGTCGGTGGTGTTTCCCTACCCTCTTGCGGAGTGCCCCAAGTTTAAAGAGATTGAACAGGACTCGCTTTTGGATACACCGCCGAACAGCGGGAGCAGCAGCAGTAGCGACAGCGAATCCGGTAAGTTGCACTTTTTTAAAAAATCCATTTCATTACAGTTCATCCATTTTAGTTTTCATTGATTTGCTTAATTAACGTGTCAGAATTAGCAGCAGTGGGGCGTGCCTTGGATGAACCATAACTTGCATAAGCCACGTGGGCGTGGTTTTGCTAAACAAGCCAAATTTAGCGGTACTTTAATGTTTGTTTCCCCCCCATACAGATGATGACGATGACGACGAAGAGGAGGAGGAGGAGGAGGATGAAGAAATCGACGTGGTCACGGTTGAAAAGCGCAAATCGGCCAAAAAGTGTGATGCCAGCCCTGTGGTGCTGAAGCGGTGCCATGTGACCATCCACCAGCACAACTACGCGGCGCAGCCGAGCACTCGCGCCGAGCCACCCGCAGTGAAGCGGCTGCGTTTCGATGGAGGAGGAGGAGGGTCGCGGACACCCAGGCATGTCGGGCCGGGGCGAAAGTGCCCGAGTCCCAAAACGTCCGACTCTGAGGACAACGACAAACGGCGGACTCACAACGTGCTCGAGCGGCAGCGGCGCAATGAGTTAAAGTTGAGCTTTTTCGCGCTTCGAGACGAAGTGCCCGCGGTGGCCAATAACGAGAAGGCGGCCAAGGTGGTCATCCTGAAAAAGGCCACCGAGTTCATTGTGGGGCTGCAGGCGGAGGAGAGGAAACTCTCGAGTACCAAGGAACAGCTCAGGAGGAAGTGTGAACATTTAAAACGGAGACTTGAGATGCTCAGCAGCTCCTGAGCTCAAATTGACTGGGACTTCGTTTAAAAGCCCTTGATTGATGGTTCTAGTACCATTATCTAAATCTGAGGAACTGGACTCCTGTATTACATTCTGGTTAAGAATTGGAGGTTGCATTAACAAATGCCTCAGTTGTACAATTAGCGTTTAATTTAAGTTTTTAGTAATACTGATTAGCAATTTTTGTTTTTCGGTCTTAACTTAATATAATATAATGTTCCTTTTTGTAGTTTTTGTACATATGTGCTGTTTTTTGAAATACTATGTTAATTTCTATTTCATAAATGAATTTCTTTATAAATTGTTTGACTTGCTTAATCTTTATCATTTGTAATGAGTGCTGCTGCTTCTTTACTTATGCATATACTCAGATACCTCGTGTCATCAAGGTCAACACTTTAATTATACCCTTAAGCCCCCTGGACATCATAAAACTGCCGAAATGATTGTGAAGTGTAAGATTAGTTGTCTACACTTAAAGCTCCTTCATGATTGGATTGACTGTCCATTGTTTGACTTATGTTCAGTATTGAAGTTCCTGTGCTTCTTTTAAGTTCATTAGTGCTTCTTTCAGTTGCTTTGTTTCAGATTCAGTATGAAGGGGGTGGATTCAAACAAGGCTATATCTATCCCACATTGAATACCAGATTTAAATATCACTTGGTTTTGTCTCAAAGCTACGCATTAACAATTTATCACATACTGCACCACAGTTTTCTGTATGGTGCACTATTTAGGTTTGCAGATTCAACACTCCTTTTGGTTAATGTCAGTCTTGTTGAACTCTTGTTGAATTGAGTGGAGGTTTAATCAAGACTGCTCTCTAGCACTGGGTTGTCTCATCCATATACAGTACACTACCAGGAGTCTTTAGATGTGTTGCCTTGCTTTGATCATACCTGATTAAATTATTTAACACACTGACAGTTTTGTAATAGGTTGGGGAAAAGAAGGGTGTGTCAATGAGGACAGATGCAAGTTGCTAATCCACCTTCAATTTAATTTTAAAACCAGATTAGATTATGAATACCACCATTTACATCAACGTTCCTTAAAGTTCAAACCTGTTCATTGTGGTTAGTCCTACATGTTATTGAATTGGGTTTGTTATGTTGGCTGTGGTTGGCCATGTTGGTATTCATCTTAAGTTAGTGCCATTATCACTATATGATGGCTGTCGTTCCATGTGCAAATCTTGTAGCACATGCATGAGCATTAGATGCTTGTAAAACTAAGCTGTTTAAAACATTTTATGACTGGCTGAGGTCATGCAGGTTGCTGGAACCTCTCTCACTTTATACGGACGACAAGGTGGGGACTCAAATGGGTAATGCGTTCATACAACAATTCCCTCCTTGAGCCATTGGCACCTTTTCACCCAGTATGTTTTTTGGGTTTTGTGTGCAAACTAGAACTCCTAAAGAAAGTCAATGCAGATACATGAAAATGCACAACAGAAAATTACACTGTGAGGCAATTCTTACAGCCCACTGCCTTTTATTGTATTTACAAATCTATTAGGCCAACAATTGTTGGCAGCATTTAGAAAAATAGAAGTTCATATAATGGTTTAAGGTTGCACAATTTCTCAATTTTCAGATAATTTAAGAGAGTTAAACATTTAATAGGTAGTAACTAATTGTGGGTACATGCACATGAAATTTTGTGTATTGCTTCCAGCATGAAGCTTAAAGACATAAATATTGAACCTCTGTAACAGAATACATTTAATTTGCTATTTTCACATATTGAGTCTGTGGTTCAGGACCAAAGTGCATCCAAGGTCTCCAAGTTCTCCTTTAATGCTTAAACATACTTTCCAAAGTCTTAGATTAAATCAAACACCTACAAACACCTTTGACTTTGGACAAAATCATAGATTTCACATTCTTTTGCATGGAGAATACACAAATGTAGTTACTTTAAGGCAGAAATGTCCTTGGTTTGATGACTGGGCAAATGGCCAATGCACTTTCTCTAGTGTGGTGTATGGTGTACTGGTTCAGTGATTATGCTTGCATGACCCCACTGCCACCACCATGTTATGCCATGACCATGCTAGAGATATAAAAGTTTCCCCAAATATGAATGCTTCTGCTAAATGAGTGCTGGGGTAGGTCCAGCACTACAGTGTCCATAAATAGGATAATTAACTCTGAATTTTTTTTTTCTTTTTTTCGAAAGATTATGCCAAACTTTAAATAGACAACTAAAACTAAGCCAAGCATAGTATCAGGTCCAAGAGAGTTATAATAGTGATATTTACCGATTCTTAAACAAAATTAAAATAAAAAAAATCTAGTATGAGGTTCTCAGAAAAGGTGACCTACTTGTGGAGCAATAGCATTTTATTAGCCTTACTTTATAAGGTTCATGCTTCTTTCTTTACAGTGTGATGCCAGTGTTCATTTTCTTATTTAAAATAATTTGATTTACAAATTTAAAATTTGAAATTTACAGTCTCTGTAATCATTATTTGTTGTTTATTGTTTATGATGGCTACAACCGAGGGTCTGTAAAGCAACTGTATCTTATACAGTATGAGGTTCTTACCTATTTGAATAGCTGTACATATTGGACTTCCGCATAAAAAACTTTCTAAAACAAAGCTGTTGTATTATTATTTTTCTTACTTTGCAATTTAAGTCAAAATCAAAACACAGCACAGTGGAGGCTTGATGGTTCAGGTATAATCCCTGTTGAGCTCTTGAGGAAGACTTCAAAACCTCTTTCTGGTGATTGATGTAAAAATTATATGCCATGCTTCTTATTACTGCTTTGTGATCAGTTTATTAGACACCTGGGTGAATAATTAGATATACAGGTGCTTAGTGAGGATCTCTAGTAACTTACAAGCATCCTGCACAAAACATTAGCTGCATTCATTAATTCTCAACCAATTAATTATCTTCCGCTTTATCCTATATTAGGGTCGCGGGGGGGGGGTCCCCATGCCCATCCAGGGGAGAAAGTTTTGGGCGCTGGGCAGATACACCCAGGACAGGGCGCCAATCTATGGCTGGGCACACACTCACTCACTCACTCACACATACACGCACACACTCTATATGGGGCAATTTGGAGAACTCAATTGACTTGATCCATGTTTTTGGACTGTGGGGGGAAACCACAGAACCCGGAGGAAACCCCCACAGACACGGGGAGAACATGGAAACCACCCAGATGGAGATTTGAACTGGGAATCCCTAGCGCTTATATATATATTTAGCTAAAAATAATGGAAACTAGAAGAGTGGCCCGAAGATAAGGATCAGATGGTTTTAACAAAAATAAATTATTAAGAAAAATGAACATTATACTTCTAACACAGGAATTACCTCGTATGGTGATGTCATAATACGTGATGTTTTTGTATTAAATAAAGAAAAGCAAAGTGGCTGAAAAAAAGGAACTTTGTGATTGCGTATACGACCTATAGACGCTAACATGCATACTCAGGTGAGAGACTGGTCACGTGGTCCAATCTTTGCCCCCTTGAAGTCGAGACGCCGCTCTCCTGTGACGTCACTGGCGCGCTCCGCCGCATCGGCGCGCGTGAGGAGCACATGGACTCTACAGTTCCCAGATTTATCAGCACTACTTATTAATACAGCCTCTGATCAAAAAGAAAACACCCATTAACGACGTTTTTGGCATTTACAGAATGGACCACGTGCTGCTTTTGAAGACAATCAGAGAGAGAGAGAGAGGGGAACGGTGAGTTTGCGTTTTCTTCACGTGGTTTAAAAAAAAGACCTTCATGATCTGATTAATATGTGATATGTGCGCCCAGGACTCATGGCACAGGTAAGTGATCATAAGAGCTCCCTAATTAGTTGAATTTGTTTTAGAAAAATGTTTTGCCAAGCAACGTTTACGAGCTCTCAACATGAAAATGTTTATGATGTCATCTCTGCATCCTGCCACGAGTAGCACCATAATAGTTGAGGTTGTTTTTTTTATTTTATTTTATTTTTTTAAATTTAATTCATTTGCTTTTAATTCTGTGCAGAATTACAAGTCATTTGCTGTGATGTCACTGTCTACACCGTGTTTGTTTGTTTTGTGACAAATCCGGGTGACTATTTACAAAATAGCACAGATGTGAGCTTGCAAGCTTCCTGCTGTGTTAACTTACAGCTGTTTGAGCTGTGTTTTGACACCTATACCTTCTGCAAAGACTGTTTGAGTGATGTATCTTTAGGTAACGCCAGACGTTAGATATAACTCAATAATGTTTGGGAATTTTACCTGTTGCAGAGATCACTTGCTTAACTGTTTACTTTATTTTTGTTGTTCACCATTATTATGATGAGCATGATGGGTGGTCTTAATGTTACTGCATCCTGCTTAATACTACAGCTAATCTTCAGTAGTAACCTTGAACCCAAAGATAATCACATGTGACATTTATTCTGTTGAAATGATAACACTGTATTGTTGCCAATCTTCACTATCAATATTTTGTTACTTACACTCCATGTGTAGAGCCCCATGTGCTATTTAAGGGTTGGTGGCATAGCAGTTAGCACTCTAGCGGTTACCTCACAGCAATGTAGTCCTGATTGCGGTGGTGTGTTGGTGAGGTCTGCATGTCCTCCCTGTTCCTGATTGTGTTTCTTTTGAGAATTCTTGTATTCTAAAGCTGTATCAATGGGTACATGGAAAAATAAAGTATAAGTAAAGTATTTTTATTAGTTACATACATACTATACATACACAGTGAAATTTCTTGTACGACCCGAGACGGAGTCACGACGGCAGCCATCATAACGGCGCCATCATCATCATCATCATCCCAATTGCATCAATAAGGTTTGACAGGCAGGTTCAACTGAATGGCAGCTCCCATTTCTCGTTATCTATATCAGCAGAAAAGAACAAGAGGAGTATTAATGAATGCAGTTAATGGTGTGGTTAAGATGTTTGTATAATTAAAGCTATCTGAGCAAGGGATTATGTGGCTTTTTAACTGACGAATTTCAGTTCAGGTTGATGGTTCTTAGTGCTCTTGCCTTGACGGCAAATAAAAATCCTTGATTTACTTTTTTAGGGAGGTGTGATGTCCCTTTTTGCAGGGAGTTTGCATGTTTCCTTGATGTCCACAAGACTTTTTTACATTTTTTTGTCTTTATAGTCCAACATCTTGCTATTGGGTTAATTTGTGATACTGAATTGCACCTACTTAAGTATGTTTGTCTGTCTGCCCAGCAATAGACTGGCAACCTGAGTGTTTTCCTAAACTCCACCTGAGTGAATCCAGTACCAGTTCCTCTCGCCATCCCATAGGATAAGTAGATCAGAAACGGAAGTCAAAATAACAAAAGCAAACAATGGAACAGGTTTTAAAACATGAGTCACAAACTCATGATTTTACTGAAAATGGACACTGATCTGAAAACAGGACTTGGGTTCAAAAAGGTCCTTTTAAAAATATCCGTTTAATCCATCTGTGAAAAGAAAAGCTCTCTCACCTTTCTTTTTTGTGAGTCAATTGGTTATAAGACTGTGACCATGCGTCATGACCGATTATGAGTGTTCAGCTATAGTGTCTCGCTGTATAGAGTGCTATTCAGCACCCCAGGGAGACCATTTGCTTAAGGGAGATGAGATGGCTCACTATGTAGAAAACGCTATCTTAATGCCATTTGGTTCTTGGTACCATTTGGTTAAAGCTTAAACTAGAAAACCAATAAACGGGGGTTACACCCAGAACATAACACTTTATTACACTGATGATTATATTATATTATTAATATCAAACTAGTTATTGTATGAATACAGGAATGAAAGAACACCACATAACACTATGGCTGGCAGCCGTACCACTGCAGGCTGGTGGCTACAGCTTAACAGGCTGTGACTGAAATAACACTATAGGCTAGGAGCCAGATAAACTGAAGGCCAAGACCAAAATGGCAAAGGTAAGTGACTGATTAAACAATAGTTAGAGGTCAAATAAGCAACTGTAATAGCAGCAGGAAAATAGCTTAAGCCTGTTGCACAACACCATGATATCCAAAACAAATACAATGCAATGAAATATAACTACACCTGGGAGAATATGTAAAAACTCAGTAAAGAGGTATAAAAGCTAAAACAAATAATATTTCATATATATATATATATATATATATATATATATATATATATATATATATATATATATATATATATATATAATTACAAACTGATCAGGGGAAAGGAGCAAACTGAGGTATCAAAATTAACTGGAACACATGGGTGTAGCACTGACAGCACTATGTCTGAAATGCAACTCTTGTCAAAAGTCAGACGGATCTTTCAGATAATGTGGTGGTGTGCAATTGGCTCGTGGGCTATCTGTCAAAATAGGTCTGCAATACTGACTCAAACCTCAGCTGATCTCATTAAATCACTCTGTGAAATATCATTTCAAAATTCTTACTGTATGCTTAAATTTTTTTTTAAACTGGAAATGTATCTCATTAGTTCTTACACTTCAGTATGTTGTCTGTAGTAAAGGCACAAGTTAAGGAGAAACCAGCTACACTGTAATATTATTATATCTGGCTTTGAGATTATTATTATTTTTATTATCATTATTAATATTCATTCATTTAAATTAATTGATTTTTACTTTTATTTTTAACTGACCAGCATTAACAAAAAACACTGTCAAAAACAATTTTCATTGAAATGAATCATCAAAAAAATTAAATTTACATAAAAATACAAATTGAATTATTCTATATTAGTATTAATATATCTTACTTTGTTTGCAGTCTATGCTTTGTGCTTCTAGTGTACAAAGACGTGTATCTATGGGCACAGCATGAACAAAACTGCTAAATTATTTATAGCTGAGGTCATGTCACTATGATGCTGAATGTAATACTTTGGTGATTTCTTGGCTCACAATATTTCTGCATTTTTGCCTCCAAGTTGATTGTTTGGCTCTGGAATGTGTATATATATAGATTAGATTTGCACACACACAGCACACATCTTATTCTACCCTATTCTTTGTTTATGCTCTCTGAAGTCTGTGATTGACCAGTAAACAAACTGACAAAGAAGTGAAAGTTCACATCACACTCCTACTGACATGAGAAACAAAGCAACTGATCTCTCAGCTGATTTTGAGTCCATCCAAAGAAACAGCTGCTCCTGGCAAGGGGTTTCCTGGAACAGATGGGACTGTAAGATGAGGCGATGGGTTGTGCTACTGCTGGTATTGATTGCACTTTGGCTTGGCAATACAGGGTTGCAAAAGCCAAGTCGAGGCTGCTCCTTATTCAGAGCAGTGAGTAAAGGAACACTCCAGATCTTGAGGCATAACACATTTTAAATCTGTTCTTCTTTTTTCCACTTATTTCCCTGATTAAGGCCCTGAATATTCCCCTGTGGAATGCCTTCCCTTACATTGCCAACACTGACTGCAGAGGGTGATTTTGTGTGATTTCTTATACAAGACCAAGAAATAAAGTTTAAAAGTTAATAATTCTAATACTTATTCCTAAAAACACTTGTGTTGCACGCTTTAAAATCTGATTGGGCAAAATTTAGTTTTGATTTCTGCATGCATACACTATGCCATTGCTTTAACAACCTTGAGATATCACAACCTTTAATTTTTTTTATTTTATTTATTTATATTTTTTAACCCTGCTTTGCATTCAATTAAATGAGTTATGTATGGGAGGAACTATTTTATACAGTCTGCCTAAATTCCAAAGACATTTAGTAGGTAAGAAGTTTGTTGTGGAACAATTTGTAAAAATAATTCATCCTCCTCGTTGAGGACATCACACTGGTGCAGTGGTTGGCTCTTTCGAATTACAGCAAGTTTCGATTTCCAGTTGTGGTAAACAGAAAGATCTTTTTTGTGTGGAGTCCGCATGTGCTCCCTGTGCCTGATTGGGTTTACAGATACGATGGTTTCCTCCCACATTTCAAAGACATACAGATAGGTGCATTGGAGATACTAAACTGCCCCATTACTATCTTTAGTGACCATTCTTCTCAGGAAATGGCCGGTGATGCTATCTTAGTGTTAAAATTCTTAATAAACTAAACTTCATTTTTTCACAGTTTAATTTTGTAGGTGCATTTTCTATTTTCTTTGTTGCAAAATTAAAAATACCTACATTATCATTATCAGATTTTAATATCCTACTTGACCTTATCGGCAAGAGGAATTGGGAATCTGTGGTTAAAAGGTTAAATTAATAAATTAACTGCACCAGTTGTACCAGTATAAACTAATATGCATCAGAATCAAAGATTAGATGGACAAAAGGTTTTTCTCGGTAGATCAAGGTGGTTTGTTCCAAAGGCTAATGCAATGCCTGATACATTATCAGTTCATTACAAAATGCAGAAAAAGCTAATTTAGATAAGCTTATTGTATTTAGAAGGAGTATGAAGGTGGTTATAAAATCATGTTACTTGTAATTACATTATTATTTAACTAAATAGGAAAACTTAAATGCTTTCTGCAAAATAGAAACGGCACTTGGCTTTATGCAGCTTTCGATGAAAGGTGCCACCCTGATGTAATGACATTATTCCATTTAAAGACTGGCAAGAAGAACCAGGAGCCTACTGTCTATTATCGATGCCCCGGGGAACAGCCTCTCTAACACAGATCTCTTTTCTCAATTAAGCACTCTTGAGAGAGAATGCCGGATGCTGCAAAAGAGAGACAAAGCCAGCTCAATTATGACGGATCACGTCACTAATGGAACTGAACTGATGAAGTGAGGACATCCTGCAGTGGAAACCTTTTAGCCTGCTTCCTTACAGTATTGAGGCGGTATTGATGGATATAGAGATGGTCTCATGGTGGAGTTGGTGAATAGTCATTAAGACTTGTACATTAGGCCAAACATTTGGGTTTAACATTTCCTTAAGCAAGTGGTGTTGAAAACAGCAGGATTAAGTTGCAAAGGGCGTGTAATAACAGATTTTGTTTTATACCTTACTCGGTGTAATAAAACCGTGTTTTTGTTTATTATTTATTTCTTGACCCTGTAAAACAGAAACTTCTCAGTTTTTTGTAGTGCTTGTGAGCCATATTTCCAACTAAACTGCCCTTGGGTGGAGCTGCTTTCTATTTTGGTTCGTGCCAGCAGATGGTCATTGTGTTGTAACAAGAGAGATTTGTGTTTCTGTAACAGCTTATTTATCTCTGGGGAATAGCCGACTCCAATAGCTACTGCCAGGGTTTAGGAGTTTTCTTGAAGTCCTGGTTATTCTGAAATCTTTGTGCCAGATTACCTTCAGCTTGTCAGATTCCCTAAGACATTGGCTTTATCCTTTGTGGGTGTGACATTGCTGGCATTGTTCACTTTAAACTCTATTGGGATTAAATAAACTACAATGATTCCTCAGGTTTAGAGCAGGGAACTGGCTGGAATTAAAGCTTCTGGTTTCAGCATGCACAGTTCCAGCAGTATAATGAATGCTGGGAACCTTTAGAATTCCCAAGAGTTTGATTTAGGCTTAGTGTCATAGAGGCAAGCAGCAATCATGCTGCTTTTAAGTGATAACTAAAAATAATGTTTGTGTCTCTTTAAACATAGAGAAAGGCAGCTGCATATTTTCCACAAAGCCTGTATAAAGATGAGTCTGTTGAAATGAGCCTGTAACACCAGCTCATGATTCATGCATTTACTCCCTTAAGCTCAGATCTCTTAGAATTGAAAGTTTAGACTAATGAAGATTAATACAGTTCAAGCAAATTATTTTACATATGCATATGTAATGTTGGATCTGTTTAGGGAATAACTAAATGACCATAATGTGTTACTTAGTTTATTTAATGCTGCACAGTAAACAAGAGCAATCTTTCATGAGGTCAGATGGTTGTAGGTTCGATAATCTGATTTGTTACTGATTTTCAACTACTGTTTAAGCCCCATTTATCGGCACGGTGGCTTAGTGGTTAGCACGTTTGCCTCTCAGCGCTAGGGATTTCCAGTTCGAATCCCCATCTGGGTGGAGTTTCCATGTTCTCCCCGTGTCCGCGTGGGTTTCCTCCGGGTTCTCTGGTTTCCTCCCACAGTCCAAAAACATGGATGAAGTCAATTGAATTCTCAAAATTGCCCCATATATAGAGTGTGTGTGTGTGTGTGTGTGAGTGAGTGTGTGCCCAGTGATGGATTGGCGCCCTGTCCTGGGTCTATCTGCCCAGCGCCTGAAACGTTCTCCCCTGGATGGGCATGGGGAACCCCACCGCGACCCTACTAGAAGATAAAGCGGGAGATAATGAATGAATGAATGAATGAATTATTACTTATTTTATTATAATTATTGCAGAAAAATCATGATTATTTCTTATACAATGATAATAATCAAAATCTGTTAAGTGTCTCGTGCCTACGTACATTCCATTTAAATTTGTTCCCTCTCTGCAACTGTAACAGCTTTGACTATTTTAGGAAGACTTTCTACAGTACATGCACTGATGTTAGACTAGGGGCCTCTGCTTGCAATCGCTATTCTAGTTTATCCCAAAGGTGTGCGCTACATCAAGTTTTTTCACACCCAACTAAATCATGTCCGTGTGGACCTTGCTTGGGCACGTAGATGCAGTCATGCTTGAACAGAAAAGCCCTTTCTAAGATGTTTCCTACTTTGCAGCTGTAACACGTTCCATTTTTCCTGGAAAGCCGTCTAAAAGATTTCCAAGTGTGTCTGTGGGAATATTTGCCCTTTCATCAAGAAGAGCATTTGTGATGCTAGACACCGGTGTTGGGTGAGGGTGCCTGACTTACAAGTGCTGTTCTTCTCAAGGTTAAAGTAAGGGCTCTGTGTGGGCCAGTCAGTTTCCTTCACACCTGACGAACTCAACCATGCCTTCAAAGACCATGCTTTGTGCATTTGTGCACAGTTACACTGGCACAAAAAAGAACCCTCCCCAGAGTCGTCTTATTATAAAGCATCAGAAGACAAGCCAGATGAGTGCTTGTATGAAGACTAACCTTGATAAATGTGTGGGTGAATCTTGCCATGCTTACGGTATATTTTACACTGTTGCATGGGTGAAGATTTAAAAATGTTTTCACAAAATGCTATCAAATACGAAAAACAAATGTGGCACCATTTTGGATGTAATGAAATGGGTCTATACAACAGGCTATTGATCAAAAACATCTCAGAATCAAGCAAATCATCTTTTGGAATGGTCTCCATAATCAAATATAATTAAAAAGAACCAGGAATAGAACTTTAGTCATACTGGTAATGTCTTGCAAAAATGAATGTGGTGAAAACTCACAGCCAGACGGTAGGCGTTTGATTTGTTAGTAGTTATGTATATTTATACAAATAAAATAGACATGTAACTTATATTTCAAACTTTTTTTGCCACTATAAAACCCAAAGACCAGGGTTACTGTATGGACAGCTGTGATGGATTCTATTATTTCTGACTAACATTGACCAGTTCTTAAGCCACTTTCTGTTTTTTTTATCTGTTCTTGCCCCATCTTACAAAGAAAATAACACATATTGTGAATACTTGAGCAAAGAATTGCTATCTTAGTGTAAGGACTGGCAGAAAAGCATTAGATGGGTCCAATATAAGGTGTGTGAACCAGAACCGAACCCATTCAACGTGGTTTGGAAAGGGCTATATGACACTGCTCGCCTGGAAATAATCCACCAACCAAAAATGTCCAGCCACCAGCATCCTGTGAAGTGTCCTGATGAAGGATGGAGCATGACTGACACAAACTGTGCAGCAGAAAATGAGCTACCGTCTCTGATGTTAGTGTCTGTTCCAGTACCACTTGTCTGTTACTGCAGTGCTAAGAATTATCCCCTTCTCAAATATCACCTCTCTGGTTGGCCTGTGGGCACTGGTTTTTGGGTAGAGTCAAAGAGACTGGCAAAATAAGTAGTGAATCATGTGGATAACTGCAACTAAAAAAAGAACAAAGTGCATCTAAATGATAAGTGGAACTGATAAAATGAAAAATGAGAGAAACAAATATTGAAGTGAATTTCTAGCCCATTTTGAAACAGTAAATAAATAACCCATCGTATTGTATTCTACTCTGGTCTTTTTTCTACTAACTTACCCCATCCCTTAATTTAGATGGTGTGTATTTTCACACATGGAATTTATGATCACAGCAGTACAATTATGTTCCTGGCCACTCGTGTAGTAGGCCATGACATTTGACAAGGTGGGAGCTTGTCTCATTAGCATACAGCTAAGACTCCAAACTAGGACAGAGTTGAGGGAGCGCCACTCTGGCTATTCTGGAGCTGCAGTCTGTAATGTACGCATGGATGCTGCTGCCAGATATCTTAAAATACATCTCTCTCTCCTCTACTTCTCCCCATCATGGATTCACATGCTTCAGAAGAGTGGACAATGTGGACACGTCTTGGTTATGGTCTGTGGAATACTAGTGATTAAATTTGCTCCACACTGCATCTTGTTCCCTCTCCCCTGTCTAGTCATTCTATTTCTTGTTGGTCTCTTCCCCCCCCCCCCATCCCTTTCATGGTCTCTTTAAACGCTTTCATTTTTTCTCTTGGCGAGTTTCCTGGAACATGCCGTGAATGCCAAGTTACATGAGAGAGGCAGAAGTTAAGCTATGTGGTGAGAGGGAAAAGTAGAAACCTTGTACGTTTGCATAAATGTCGTCTGTCTCCAGTAAATCAGACTCAAAAACTGAATTTTTAGTCTTTGCCAGATGCAGACCCAAAAGCCTTTGCCCATCATCCATCGAGGTTTAACACTCATTTACCGTAAGCTGCCTTGAATCCTGTTTTCGGCTCGACAATACTTTGACCTGACTGCACTGCACTGAGCTTATAACTAGAAATTTCAGTGCTCAGTAACACCCTCACTGGCCTAGACGTTGAATCTTATTTCTGGCAAGCATTGCTTGGGACCAAAATATAATCATTTCGTTGACATTATAATGAAAGCTTGTTAGGAATTGTTTTACTGGCAAAGCAATCAAATAGGCAGCTCTGTTTTAAAACTGTGCTTATTATTGCCACTTTATATAAACAGCTGCTTTGTTATTGGCAGTAAAGCACATCTAGTGTGAAAAATAGTGATAACATTTAAAAAAGTCAAATACTATTTCCTCTACTTATCCATCCAGTAAACAATTTAAAAATTAAAAACTGCATTTAATATCTTGGAAAACCTCAGTTGCTCCCCATAGAGGTTTTACCACGAGTCTCATTTGGTTCATTAATGAATACATTTGCACCTGTACATTTGTGTTGTCATTCGTTTGTGGTTATTATTCCATCCATCCATCAATTATGTTCCGCTTTTTCCTCTAGTAGGGTCGTGGTGGGGTTCCCCATGCCATCCAGGGGAGAACGTTTCAGGCACTGGGCAGATACACCCAGGACAGGGCGCCAATCTATCCCTGGGCACACACTCATTTACACAGACACACTCTATATGGGGCAATTTTGGAGAATTCAATTGACTTGATCCATGTTTTTGGGAGTCTGGGAGGAGACTGGAGAACCCGGAGGAAACCCACGCGGTAACTCCACCCATATTGGGATTCGAATCGGGAATCCCTGGCGCTAAGAGTCGAACGTGCTTACCACTAAGCCCGTGGTTGTTGTTGTTGTTGTTATTATTATTAAAAGCAGTGGTTAATATCAGATGTGAAAGTGGTTCACGTGTCTTTTTGTTGATCTAATTATCTACTCAGATTAGATTTGCATGTCTGGCCATTTTAGTTATTTAAGCAGGTGACCTATATCTTTCTTTATTGTAAACATGCGTGGCCTTGAATTTAGCACATTTGCTCACATTGATCTGTTTCTGTGTGAGGCAATTTCAGCACTACTAGATATATAACAGAACCTATGGATGCACTGGTAGCTGATGTGTTCACCTCAGTTTGTTCTGGAGGTCAGCAAACAATCAGTCAGCTGAACGCGATCAGGTAGTAATGGAGAAAAAGCTAGATGGTGTTTTTTGCTACGATTGGAGTAAAGGCGGGGGGGGGGGATAAACAGCGTGCTTGCAACTAGGCAAAAAGTCACATGAACTCTGATATAAATTGTTTCATTCAAATCACATGGTCACAAATTAAATACGTATTGGATTTAGGACCACATTTTATTACCCCGCCCTCGGATCCGATTTGGCATGTTCACACTGCCAGCAAAAATCAAATCCAAATACCATATGGGCAGAAAATTGGATTTAAATCACTTCAGCATGATGGTGTAAACATTGCCTTCATTCTCTATATGAGCAGCTTATTATACTTTGTATGTGAATAAGATCAGGATTTAAAAAAAAAAAAATTTTTTTTAAATAAAATACAAATATTTTCCACAAAAGTAGCAGCAGGATGCTTTTAGTTACATATGGATATTTAGAAATAGCAATAATTAATTGTAAAAAATGATAAAAGTTGATCAATAATTCTATGTATGCAGATGTTTATATAGAAATGGAGTTGAGGAGTTGGAGTTAAGTTTTGTGCATGTGGTCATGTGACTGCATATTCAGTCTGTCAAATCATTTACTTATTTCTGGATTTGTTGCCTGACAACTGCTGGTGTGACACAGAGAAAATCTGTTACAGCTGGACTGTTGTCCAGTGGTGGGGTCAGTGAGGTCTGAGGGTGTAAAGTGCACATCGTTATCGTCTTGCAGTTGAGGGATAGGAGTGGGCCTGGGAGCAAGGGCTTGTCCATTTATCACTCATGGACTTGGGGGTGATGAGGATCACTGGGGCAGAGGGGTTGACATTCCATCGGATCCTGCCAAGAGCAAAGTAGTTGGAACGTGATCAGTTTGATCTTTCCAGCTCAGTGTGGGAGCAATGAGGGTATGCAGACACCTGTCTCTACGCGTCTCTATCCCAAGCCTAATTTATGAAGCACAACTGTAGCATGGAGTCAGGACAAGCCCCTGTTGACCTTTCACCTCGCTGTGGTGTAATCCGGATCCAAATGGCATGTGGGTAAATTTAGATTTATTCTTCAAGCGCTTATGTAATATGCTAATACTGACATGCTGTATCAAATATCAGTTTATTTTTGAAAGGTTACTACGTGTACGATTTCATTTTTATAACCACGCTTCAGGACGATGTGTGATGCCCATTCATGGAGCTGCAAGCTAGTATGTGTTCTAGGAACATCCTGGGAAGTGAAAATGGTAGGCTACCATAACCCATCCCTACCCAATGTAGGTATCCGGAACAGCTGCTAAAGGAGTGACTGATGTATTTCATGGTTCTACTTGAGTAATGAAGCTAAAGTTAAAATCTGCCATTAACGCTGTTGGTGATTTCATTTGCCCTAGATGTATGGGTTGGATTTTGAACAGCTGCTTTCTTATTTTTTTATAGACTCAAAACACTGATAACTAGAAAAATCTCTTTTAACTGACATGCCTAAGGCATGGAAATCACTGCATCACCTGGTAGCCCAGTATGGTTTTCTTGCTAGGAGTGGAATAAGCAAACACTTTAGACCTGAATTTAAGGAACCCCTAAAAAATTTAGTTGTTTTACTGTTCTTTCCATTTTATTTGCTAATGATATCATTTGTCATTAGGCGTAGTGAGTTCATAGTCATGGTTGTTAATGTATTATTATTATTTTATTTATTTATTTTTTTTGCAGGAAGCCTTTTATAAAACATTTGATAGTTGCATGGTTTAACACTCAGCATCAAAATAAACTGTCTCAAAATTAGATGCATGGTGTATTAAAACTGAATAAAAGGGATTTTTAAAATATCTTCATTTGAATACATGACTGCCACTTGTCCTTGTTTACTAGGGTTGCGAAACCAGTTTCTTGGCAGAAAAGTGAAGGTAAATACGTCTGAAATGTTGATCTGTTGGAAAAGTGGTTGTTGCTCCATTATGGCAAGCCATGTAATAACAGCATGGTATTAAGTTTTAGAAGTATGGTGTTCTATCGATTTTGGTCAGTCTGTGCCGAAGCCCAGATACTGCATTAACTACTTTTACAGACAGTGCTAGCACAGCATCTGGATCCAATACAGGTTAATTCATTGAGTATGAAGACCGAATTAAACAAGAATGTTTGTTTATCAGTCTCTGATTCCATATTCTATATTTTTTCAGTAATATTAAGCTCAACAACCCACTGACCTTCAATCTTTTGGGCCATCAGCTACTTTATTCCCATATGAGCTTATTTGGGATGTTGACACATTTCTAATACTAAGTGAAAAGGATGAAGTCCTGGAATACTGATTTTAAAGTGTTCTCATATTTTGCTCTACTTGCTAAGTTGTTTAAAGTTGTGAGGTGTGTATGAAAGGGATCTTTCTATTGAATTTTTAATTGTGGTGCTATATATATATATATATATATATATTCATTCATTCATTCATTCATTATCTCCCGCTTATCCTCTATTAGGGTCGCGGTGGGGTTCCCCATGCCTATCCAGGGAAGAACGTCTCAGGCGCTGGGCAGATAGACCCAGGACAGGGCGCCAATCCATCGCTGGGCACTATATATATATATATATATATATATATATTTTTTTTTTTATTTTATTTATTTATTTTTATTAATTAATTAAATTTTTTTAATGGCCATTTGTACAAAAGCTAGATCAAAATATTACAATATCATATGTGTTAGGTTTTGGCACTTGAATTAACTAAAGGAAAGTTTAACATCCTTCCTCACACTACATTTTCCCATCCATTACATTCCTGTACACACGCCTCATTCATGCAATCCAATCCAGCTTGTGCCCTTGCATATAGAAGATATGTTTGGAGGTCTGCACACACTTGGACAACTGTTTAAGCCCTTGACTACAGCCCTTTGCTAGCGTGTGTGTGGCTGTGCAAGCGAGCACACGTGTGTGTGTGTGTGTGTGTGTGTGTGGCCGGATCTCCTTTCCTGATCCTATAGCTCAGCTGCAGTGACATGTCACGATACGACTTTTCCGTCAGAGCAATACTTCCCCCTGTCTAGTTTTCTACTCTCTTCTTCCCTCCTTCGGCTCAGGCGCCAGACTGTCCTCCCCCCATCCCTCCATTCACAGTCTGCTCAATGGGTAAAGTGCACGGTTCAACATTTGTGTTGGAAATATAATCTTATAGTCAGAAATGCCGGGCACATTGTGAATAGGTTCCCTTGTCTGCGTGTGTATATATAGATATATTAAGGTGCTCCTTAAAGGAAATGAATGAAGGCTTTACTTTTAAACACTCTCCAATAAGCTTTTTAATGTTTGCCTCCAGGAAAAGAAAGCCACATTGTCTTCGATAAGTATGTAAATCCCGTCCAATCGTAATAAAATAATATATTGTGGACAATGTGCATGCACAAGAAGTGCATGCAACGTTTTGCAGTGCTCTCTTCAATTTTCCCCTGGGCATTAATAAAGTATTCTGATTATATATTTCTATCGATTGTTTTAGAGAGTCAAATTAAAAGGGATGGAATTTCTAATTGCTGCAGACATTTTTGTGCATCCTCAATTATATTATAGTGAAGACATTGCCAATGCAGACACTGTGTACTATTGTAGTCTGCAGTAACTAGATCTTTAGAACTGATCAGCTTGCTTAGAAACCACTGCAGAAGAGAAGCTCAACATATCACCTCAGAAAGTGTGGTTGGCTTCTGTACAGACAATCTGATGCCATTTATGTTCACACTGCAAGTCAAAGAAACCATAGGTTTCTCACCGCCAGTAAACAAAATGGTTTAGTTGTGCTTCTCTTAACCACTGCTCACATATTTCTATGAAATTAACACATGTATATAATGAGTAGTGGCACAGTGGTTAGCATTCGCATCTGATATGCATGGCTATTCAGGGTTCATTTTCTGGTCAGGGATTATAAAGTCCTTTCTTTGAGGCATTCGCATGTCTTTTTGCGGATGCATTGTTTTTATCTCAAAGTACAAAAATGCTAGTAATATACACATTTATAATTACAGGAAATTTTGTATATGTTGAGAAAGCACATTCATATTTAAGCTCAGAACACATATAGTGTTTAGCATTCAGTGTTGACAGTAGCCTATAGCTAAAGGGTTAATGTTTTGTTATTGCACTAATTAATCAATTAAATTGTTAAAGGTCCCTGTTGGTTTACATTTTCCCATTCTTATTAATGCAATATCTCTAATTTTATTTTGTGAGTTTTCTACAAATTAAGCCCAAATATTCACTTGGACTAAAGGAAAAACTGACTTTAGGTTTTCGTTGGCAACGCACCAGTTTCACAGACTTTCCACAGTCTCATTGGCTTCCAATAGGCATTTCATATGACTGCTCAAAATAGGAGTAAAGTGATTAATGGTAGTATTTTATTACTACTAATAATTGGCATTTTGACTCTGATGTAGCATTAAATTAAAGGTTGGATATTTTTAATGATGCATAAAAACTGAGTTGAAATGACTCATCTTACCAAAGAAGCATCCATGGGCAGATACACACAGGACAGGGCGCCAATCTATCGCTGGGCACACACTCACTCACACAGGCACACTCCATATGGGGCAATTTGGAGAATTCAATTGACTTCATCCATGTTTTTGGACTGTGGGAGGAAACCGGACAACCCGGAGGAAACCCACGCAGACACGGGGAGAACATGGAAACTCCACCCAGTTGGGGATTCGAACCGGGAATCCTTAGTGCTGAAAGGCGAACGTGCTAACCACTAAGCCACCGTGCCGCCTAATTCAGAATGCATTTCCATTTTTTTTATTATTAGGAAAAATGGTTACTTGAACTTGAGAATGAATTGACTTAAAATTTGATGGTCGAAGTTTAGGGTTGGTGGTATTATATTTTTGGAATACTTTTAGGGATTACTTTTTTTAAATGTTCATTTGCAAAAAAAGGTAACCTTACACCTGTTGAGACAGTTTTATTACTTTGGAGTGGACTCTTTAGACCCCCTACAGTTCAGTTCACTTACCACCATAAACACTCCACAGATGATGCCCTCTCACACCTGCTTCTCTGTCTCACCTGGACACTGGGGGGAACAATTGTTAGAATGCTGTTCGTAGATTATAGTTCAGCATTCAACACTGTTATCCCTTCCAAAACCAAGCTGGAGGATCTGGCACTTCATCCATCCCTGTGTCACTGGATCTCCACTTTCCTGATGGACAGATGTCTTTTGTCCTTACAGCTGCCATATTTGTATATTTAATTTTTTCATTCACTTTGTATTTTCTATATATATATATATATATATATATATATATATATATATATATATATATATATATATATATATATATATATATATATATATATTTTTTTTATTTACTTTTGCTTACCTTTTACTTTTTATACTTTTTATTTATAGAGAAGTCGTAAAAGAGTTTAACTGCTGGCTGTACCGTGTATTACTATGCATGTAAATAAACTTGATTTAATTTGAAAGGATGCAATCATATGTCCTGCATTCTTGTGAAAACATGGCTTAATGAAACAATAGGTTGGCAAAGATCTGTAATGGTTTTTAAGGCTTGTATGCTGCATTTCCTTCCATAAAGTCATGTAAAATAGTTTAATTGGTTTACATTGCAGAAAAAAATTTGACTGTTTCCTGAATTATTGTATATAAAGAAATATATGATGCTTATAAGTCAAAACTTAAGAGAAGAGGCAATATATTAATATTATGCTGAGAATTGGAGAACTCAAGAAGTTAAATATTGTACACTACTGAAGTTTAACACTGTGCTGGTGCTTTAGATAATTTGCTGCCATACCATATCTTTCTTATATGTTGTGATGGTTTCTTTAAAAGCTAAAATGGTGCACATAAGCAAAGTTTCATTAAAATTGTTCTCCAAACAAAGCCTTGAACATCGGCCTCAACTGTACCCTTACACTCATTTACTTTCTGCTTGTGCACATAACTGTACCTCATAAATCACAATATACAGGTTCATGGTGGCTAAACACAAAACATGCAGAATGTAATTTACTATGGTCCAGATGATGTCGCACAATAATGCATTTTTATTGCATCATTTTTGTTTTCTTTTATGAAGTAAAGTCACATTTACTCTATAATGCTTTAGTGCAGACTAACCGTGATTGACACATTTTTTTTTTTGCAGTGGTCTAAATGTGAATGAAAATGTTGTGCAGTTGCGTTGCTAAAAGTAGTGGTATGAAACTACATTTATCTGTGGTAACACTGCAGTTTTTTTAAATCAAATGTCTTTGCAGTAGGGAAGCAATGGTTCAAGAAGTGTGGTTCAAGTAGCATCTACAAAACTACTACTGCTGCGGTCTGAAATAAAACAGGAACTGCGTGTCAGCCTCTAGTGTAACCAGAGCAGTCCTAGAAGTCACACAAAAAAAGATGAGCCTGTCTGTTGATGTCACCTAAACACAAAGACAATGCTAAAAAAATAAGTGCTTTTTGCTGATGTATCCCTGAAACACTAAACTTTAAGTTGTTTTATTTAATTGGTTGATTAAATTTCTTGACCACTTTTAAATATGATTGACTCTTATTTAGCACTTCAACAGTAGTGCATTGTGTTAAAGCAGCTTTCTGTGTTAATTTTTTAAGGTCAAGGCACAGTGGGGGAGCTCTGACCGGGCAGTTTTAACAGGTGTGTAACATGGTAAGGGCAGTCGTAGGCTTGTGGTTCAGGTCCTGAAGGTCCCTGGTTTGATTCCCACCAAGTACTACAGCTATAGTGCCCTTGGGCAATGCACCTAACCCCTATTTTATGACTCAAGTTATGGAATATGTACATGTTTATAAAATGGGTAGGTCCTTAAATCTGCCCAAGCTGTTTGTCCAGCCATGACATGAACATGATATTAAAAATAATGCACACCTCCTGATTGCTTTACATTTTACACACGTGTAATATACGATATATTATTTAAAATCATGTAACGTATACTGATTAATATGAACAGCGAGCCGATTCCAATTTTAAGCACCTGAACGTGCAGGTAGGCAGGTTGTTTTGTGTGGTCCCAAGGTTTTAAAGCCATTTAAACATTATAAATATTTAATATTTGTAACATGACACAGCAAGCTATATAGCTCTTATCACTGTATGATCCTTCTGGCATTAACTAACTGATTTTGGATTCCACTGTATAGTAGTTAGGATTTCTGTGTGCCTTAAAACTTCCAGTGATCAAGTCTAGATCTGCCCGCTATGTCATGCTTTTGATCATTTTGAAAAATGATTAACGTTCTTTCTGTTAAAATTTGCAATGCAAATTTGAAATACCAATGTTGAAAAGCATCCAACTCATAATATATATTTTTCCTACTAACAGTTCGTGTTTCCTCAGTTATCTTTTAACGGTTGTGGTTTTTGTCTCTGCTTGTGTCAGAACGATTGAGGCAGACCGATTGGTTGCATCACAGCACAGCCACCCCTCATTCTGTTACAGGAGGACAGTTATCTCCAAAAGATGCATGTCGGTGAGGGGGGTGGACCTTAAGGGGATTTCCACTGTTTTTACTTAGAAGTCCATCAAGCATTTAAGAGCTGATTTACAAGTCTCTACAGCGCTGAATGCCTAGAGGATCTTATCAGTTTATGTTAAATTTGAGTGGTTTGCATGATATTTCCATGCAAATCTTATGAAAATCATCAGGTTACATGCGATTACTTCTCATTCCTGGATGTTTTGTGTAACTAACGGCTAAATCTTAAGGAATTCTGCACATCTGGCTATTTGCCAAGCACACGATGTGACTACATATTGTTTAAACATTATTACATTCTAAACTGATATCTCTCCCTGCCAGAGGAAGATTGTGACCTCAACCCTGACTTTACAACAGGCCCGCTATGTTTCCTTCTGTTGCCCTGCTTTGTCTACTTTGTATTTCCTTCCATTTTTTTATTCCAGCTTACAAACATTGTCAAATCTGCTGTCCAGTGTTTAGGTGTTGTAGAACATTTCTTATCAGAAAGGGCACTGATGATTTGGCTAGTATGTATAATATATTTAGGTCTTAGATCAGATAAAATAATTTTTTCCATTCTTTTTATAAGTAATTTTATGATTTGTTTTTAAATTAATTTCAAATTGGTTTGGCACAGTGGCTTAGTGGTTAGCACGTCTGCCTTTTAAGGGTGGCTTCAGGTTCGAATACTGATCTGGCTGGAGTTTCCATGTTCTCCCCCACGTCCTATCAGAAATATATCTGAATAAAGTATTTAGATAAATTAAATGATTCATTATTTATCCATAAACAGTGTACATGCTAAATCAGACATGATGGAACTACTCAAAAAAGGACAAGAAGAGATTGATTGTAGACTGATTATTTAAGAATCTGGTGGCTTGAGGTAAGAAACTGTTAAACAGTTTTGTCCCATGGTATTGAATGTTTTAATATCTCTATCTGGATGACAGGAGAGTGCAACGTGTGTTCTTAAGAAATGGAATCAACAGTGGTGGCTACGTGTAGGTGGGAGGAGAGAAGCAGGTGATATTTTCAGCTGTCCTCACTACTGCAGCTCCTAAACCAAGCAGTGACGCAGCAGCTTGGGATGCGCTTGATAGTCCTATTTGCGAATGTGCTAAAGATGGGCAGAGGGAGGTGTGCCTTTTTCAGCCTTTGCAAAAAATAGAAGTGCTGAAATGTTCTCTGCCAGAACAGTGTTCTCTGTGATATCTATGGAAAAGCCATAAAGTTTGGCGGAAAGTAGTAACTTCATGTTCTTCTAACGACCATGTTCAGAAACATATCCATTAGCCTTTGTAACAAATTTCTAGTTTGCTAATAGAATATATAGGGCATTTTTAGGGCACTGGACCTAGCAAGCCATTTTCAAATTTCATCGAACACCATTAAAGGCAGCATTAAAGGCAACAATTCACTTTGTGAAGTTGTCATTCACCTGTTTAAGCTTGTTTAAAGCAAAATTTTATTGCGATTGTGATTTTTTTTTTTTTTTTTTTTTTTTAATAATTTTTTTCTTTCTTCTACTTTGAAGAGTGTAATATAATTAAAATGTTGGAGTAAGCGCATAGTTATTCAGATTCTACCAACTGCTACTTTATACTGTCAATTGCTGACTGAAGCATTATCACAGCAACGTTGTGCGTGTCTTGAAGAGGTCCATATGTGGCTTTAGGTGCAATGTTAAAAACAGCACAGATGGCGTGGCTACCATCTGTCCTTAAGGCATGTCTTCTGCTTTACTGATCAGTTGTCAGAACTTTAATCATGAAGGCTTAGTGCAAAGCTAGAGTACCTATCAATTGTAAACGTTTGACCTGTCACAACTGATAGGGCTGATTGACTAGGAGATGAAATCAATAACTCAGTAAACCACTTGGTCTCAGTGCAGCATTTTCTTCATACTCTTAACTTATCATTGATGCTGAACTAGATTTTTATTGATTCTTTAAGCATCTTTGCAGTTGGATGTACAGACATTAGCATGGCACCCAGGAAAGCATTGGTGATTAAGACGAATAGGGAAGAACTGCATAGGGTCTATATTTATTCATGTCTGGGTGCTAAGCAAGTGGTTGCTCCTTCCCTTTTTGCTTAGCACCAGCAATGAATAATCGCATTTTTAAAATTCTCATAGTGAATCATGGATATTGCTTTAGTTTCAGACAATGATCAAACAGTGTGTCATAATAGAACTTCCTCAAATTATAATAAAATATTTAGACATTTTGGTGTTTAATTTAATTTATAAATAATTGGTCATGGTGCATCGGTCATATTTTTAGTTTTTTTAAGGTTCCATTTAAATTTTATTTATTTATTTTTTTAATCAGATCATCCATAAATTACATAAACTCAAACCATTATCTATTTGGTGAATTTCGTCAAAAATCGCTTTATAGCCTTGAGATGAGGAATAACAACCAACGTTTACACCTCTGGAACAATTCTAGTAGCAAAATAACAACATATTCAGATCCTTTGCTGTGAAAATTTGAACTCAAGCTCAATTTTATTGAAGCTCATCACTTTCAGTTGGGTTAAGTACGTTCATGGAGTGTTTTGTGAAGACTTGTAATTATTATTTTTTTTTTTTAATTACATTTTTTCCCCAGTGGTTTTAACCATCTGGGCTGTTTGCCTTTTACCTGCATGTCATGGAATCTCAGCAACAGCAGGTGATACCAACACAAAGCGCAGCCATGCATTGCTAATAGAGCATGTGTACGCTTTGTCTTCCTTTCTTCAGTAGCTTCTCCTGAGAGCAATCATTAAAAGATCCAACTTCTCCACCCACGTGAGCCAAAATTGAAACTAGGCTGCATTCTGATTGTGCTAAATGAGGTCTCTGAGAGCACTTGACTTGACTGTTAAATTAATTTGCCTGAGCCATCTGACGACTTGAATCAACCTAATTATGTAACTGAATAGTGTGTGTTAAGGATTTTCTTAAATGACAATGACATGCCTCCATTGGTTTGCATGTACCTAAGTGATTAAAATAAAGATAGTGATGCTCGTCTTGCAGGAAGTATTTATGGTACAGGAGATGAGCGCTATTTCCAGGAAATGTTTGTTACTGAAATGGTATAGCTGTGTTGTAAAAGGTGATAACCCAAACTGATGAGTGTAAGACCAGTAAAGTGATAAACACCAGAAACTGGTACAATTTGCTTTTGTACTCATAACTTTGTAAAAGCTTTTTTTTTTTTTTTTTTCTTTCCCCCCCCTCTTAGTTTCTTTTCCTTTTCGGTTGTATGCTTTAGTAAGCAGTGATATGTTTGGGGGATTTTATACTGTTGGTTGCTACTTTTACTCATTTTTTCCTATGTGACACAGGGAGGGTCCCCCATGCTTGAAATGTAACACACCCCTGCATCATTTGAATATCGTTCACTGTAATTCTGAAAAGAGAAACTTCAGCTTACCGTAGCTGGAGAAAATAAGGAACAGTCATTAAATGTGTTATTCATTCTAAAAGCACTTAGAAGACAATATCATCTCTGTAAAATTCAGATAAAAATGTCATTATAAAGGTTGGAATTTCTGTATTTTAAAACTTCATTAGACTTTATATATTTTGTCAAAAGACTTTTCTGTAATTGACACAGAGTACCGATTAGTTCAAATTCATTTATTTATATAGAGCTTTTTAAAATAGTACAATGTCAAAAAGCAGCTTTAAAGTGTTCTGAGCCTAAACCTCTAAAAAGAAAGCAGAAGTGACAGTGGCAAGAAAAAAAAAACTTTTTAAAGAAGAAACCTACGCTCAGTAAGAGGACTCATCCTCCTTGAGTGGCAGGGCAGCATCAACAGTGCAGGACACCACTGTACAGTGCAATAATCGGGTGTCCATTCACAAAAATTGGAAAAACTATAACAGTTTAGTAAGGCCATTCTGGAAGGACTGCAACACCACTAGTCAAATGACAGAAAAAGCATATTACTAGGTTCTGTCCAGTAATTAGTGTTGCCGCAGTTCAGAGCCTATGATGCCTCAAAATGTGATTAGTTAAAAAGGTCTTCCCTATGACCGATCACATTAGGTCCTGTTAACTGCGGTTTATGTTGGACTGCCCTTTTAATAGAAAAATAACTTAAGTAAGGACCTTAAAAATAATCAGGGTAGTGGAAGGAGTGCCAGGAGTAGGAGTTTAACAGTCAGAGGATCAGAGAATAGGTCCTATATTTTGGTGGCTACAAATGTAATTGAAAATAAGTAATTGGTCTAAAATAATCATGATATGAGGTAATGAGATGATATGAAGGAGAGTTTTTTTTTTTTTGTTTGTTTGTTTTCCCTCCAGGTAATGGGCTACCTTTTGTATATAATTTATGCAAGAGCCTTATTGTGGTGCAGTTTCTCACACATTCTCCCAACATCTCCTCACAGGTTCACAAAACAATGGCTATTCACTTCCAGCAAGTAAAGAGCAAAAAGGGTCATTGGGTCAAACAACTGTTTGATTTAATTCGAACAGTTGTATGCTCCCAACCTATAGAACCTTCACTATAACATATAAACACAGGTTTTTGGCTCCATTAAAAAACCAAATGAATTACTGTGAAATGTACACCTGTCTCCTTCCTTTTCAGTTTGCTGGAAAAGGTTTTCATGTAAGTTTGCGGCAGAGGTCTGTCTTACAATTGACCTTTCATTTGATTTTAGATGAGCTGAGTAAAGTTAAGATTAGTGCTGTGTCAGAATATATTTATTTAAAATGCAATTTCTGCTGTAACGTTATGAGAGTTGTTCACATACTAATGGCCCATATGATATACTTGACCTAGATCCTGGTCTTGGCATTTGAGAGTAAGCCCCCTGAAGTGCTGTTGTGGGCAATTTATTTCACTAATTCATCTCCTGAAGTGCTGTCTTACCTCAGGGTATTATATTTAAGATGGATCTCAAAATGTTAGTGATACAGAGCTGTTGGCCTCAAGGTTAAGAGTTCAGATCTCAGCACTATGAAGCTGCTACTGTTGGAGAATCAAGCGTTGGCTGGATTTTTATCATGTTCCTAGTTGAGTAAGATGAACTAGGTACAGTGTCTGCTGTTTAATGAAAATTTGACTGCTGTTCAGTGAAGCTTCTGAAAACAGGATGAATTCTAGAATGTCACAGCTAATTAGAATGAGACGTTAATTACCTTAACAAAAGTTAATTAGGTTCAATTGTGGAATTGTTGTAAGAGGCGTTTAAGTGTGGTATCTTGTCAGCACAGAGGGGTTACTTTTAACAGAAAATCCCAATATTCTCTTTTTTGTGTGTTTATTTTTTATTACAGTATGAGCTTTTACCCATTTCTGCTAACTTTTGTGAACCACTGCACTTATGAAATGTAATTTAGTAATAGCTAATGCAATTACTAAATCCGCACTTTGGTCATAAGTACTGTTTGAAAATATTAATCGTTATAATCACATTACATGCAACAGTCATGTGTATGTGATTTGTTAAAATCTGTTCTAGGTGGAATGTGAATAAAAGGTTTTAAAATAGTCTCCACTTTTCTGGTAGTGCTATGCCTGTGGGAAACTGAAACTGTAAAGTCAATTATTTATAACCAATAAAAAGCTTATGCTAAACATTTTTGGCCAAGTTTTTTTTTTTTTTTTTTTTTTTTTTTGGAGATTTTTGCGAGCCCTTGAGTTTCACCTCCCAAATTTGGAACTTTGGAAATGTGTGTGTGTGTATATGTACACACATATTACATATCAGATATCACGTGTGTGTTATTTATACAGACACCAGGTGATGTGATTTGTTAATAGAAGAATGAAAAGGTTTAGCAAAAAAAAAACATTTTACCAACTTTTTTTTTAAATGTAGTTGCTCATAAATGTAATTTTAGTCATTAATTTAACCTTTTAGCAAATAATACTCTATCATTTAGAAAAATAAATATCTACATTAATTTGGACAGAAAGTGTGAATAGCAACATGTATACAAAGAAATATTACAATCAACACAGCTCTTAAATACAACTGATCAATTGGGGGTATTATATATTTTAATTACTAATATTACTACTATTATTATTATTATTTTTTTTAATACAATGCCCTTCCAAATAAGGTATAGATATGTATTATATCTGTACCAGGTCAAATGTTGGTTACATCACTAGTGACTAAGCACAGCTTGAACTTGGCATCAATTCCATGGCTTGTGATCAATCACAATGTCAGTGCTGGCACATGATATTCTGCCAGCTCTTTTCATTCTGCTGAGAGGTCACTGATAAGTAAAGCTGAAGCTGATCAAGAGGGCCAGTTCATATGAGTTGGATGTAAGAAGCTTGTGCATGTGTGACATTTGTAACCAGAGCTCAGTCATCACCAAAATGTAATGAGAGAAGAGGATGTGCTCACTGCAACATTACTGAGTTGGATGTGACCTAGCAGGTGGCCATGCAGATATAGTCTCATGAACAGATCCTTAAACTTGTTCTGTGAAGCCTTACTGGAAAATGGCAATCTGCGGTTATACTGGAATTGAATGAAGTTGGCATTTCGTGCAGATGGACGTAAAGTCCTGTCTTCATTATCACTTTGTGCCAGTATTGCCGTGATAGCAGGTTTTCATTATGTCTAGCATTAATATGTAACTGTGTAATCAGTTGGGTAGAAAGGGAGTGTTGCATTATTGAGTCCAGGTGAACTCATTCTCAGGAATCCTGGTCAGCATTTTATTGACTTTCCCTAGGAGTTCTAGGTTAATATGTTCACTGCTGTGTTCTTGTTCTTTTCGATGACCTCAGTGTTGGTTTACTTTGGTCACATTTTATTCTGTCATAGTTTTATATAGCAGTGTATAAGCAGCTCCTTCATTTTAAATGTGACCTTAACATGTTCAACCTTGGATTAAGAGTACATTAATCTGGGTTTTATTGTTCTCATTGTTTCTTTTGTTCACTGTGCAACATCTTTTAATCTGAGAGTACAACTTTATTGCTTTTACGATATATAGCATGATGAGCAACCATTTTTCACTAATTTCACTGCTACAGTGGCAAGGAAAATGGTGTGTGTGTGTGTGATTATTTACTGTAGTATTCTGGTAGATTGTAGACCCGTTAATCCAATCATAATGGTTCTGTCCATCAGAACCAAGTGTTTTAGATCAACAATAGTTCATTTGACACAACATTCAGTTGGAATATGCCCCATAAAACATCAGCTCACAAAGCAACTAGACTTGTAATCCACTATTCTATTGTGAGTGATTGCTTACAAATTAAAACCACAGCTCGGCTTGTCTCAGCAAATTTGGTTTAATGTCAGACCATTTAGTGCTCAAATCTAACAAAGAACAAATTTAGAACTACATGTAACCAAAAACCACATTGAAAGTTTTTGTTCATTGAGGGCAGATCAAGAGTAAAGTCAGAGAAAGACTGTGGTTGTTGCCTTTACAAAGGATAGAGCAACAAAATTTAGGGTTGCCAAAACTTCATTTGAAAAAAACATTAATGATGTAGAATAATGTATTATAGATAACTATTTTAAAGTAGAGAAATTTTCACAGCCTGCAAAAGCCAACATGGTTAATAGACAGTATATATTGACAAATGACCATGTCCAAATGTCAAGTGTGCTGATGATAGGGTGCTGATTTGAGTTTGTTTTACAACCACAGGAGCAGGGATTTTTTTTTTTAGCCCGGTTTACTGAATTTGCTTTAAGTGTTTGTTAGATTATTGAGTGTCAAAATGGCAGAGTTTTTGTTCATTAATATTTAGCAATTTGCTATAGGTTTTATCATATTTTATTTTTTGTCTTTGTAATCCACTTCTAACAGCTGTTTGTCAGATTATCCCATGTCTTTGTTTTTTTATAAGGGTTATGCCATGCATGTGCTCCCTCCTCAAAAAAAAGCACCTTTTTTGTGTGTGTATCTAGTGCATGCTCACCATGTCATTTTGAGGTGATGCTGGTTGATTATAATGTTATCTGACTAGGTTTAGAGAACTAGTAATGGAAATGTACTGAATTGGAGTACTTCATTTTTAGAAGCTCATCTCAGCTCACAGCCTAATGTGGTTAAAGTTAAGCTAGAATTTCACAATTACTTTAATGATCAGATCAGAATGTATTAAATATGATCAACTTATAAGTATTAATTATTTGAAGACATTATTTTATTTTAGCAGTCAACGATATTTCAGTAAGTATAAAATGATATCCATTACTGTGTATATTATAGCATTAAAAATTCCTTGTTTCTTCTTAAGGTTTACACAAAAATGGTTATTTAATAACCTTAATTTTGCAGAGTAATCAAACTAAACTCCACTGAACTTTAGAAATACTTTGAGGTTCAGTATGTGTGTACCTTTTAGTTAATAACTCATTGCTTCTTCAAAGAGTTTGTTACATAAAAATGTTTCTTAAAACTGAAGACTGTCATGGGTATCATTTGTATTTTAATTTAATGTGTGAAGTGAATTGAAATCTTATCTTAAGGTTTCTTTTCTTGGCATAAGATTGATCTAATATCTTGTTTTTAGCAATTGATTTTTAACATAATACATTTTTATGTCTGTATTATAACAGCTTTTAATGTTGGCATAATCTTTCCACACTCCAATAACACCACAGTTAGGACTGGATATAAAATTAGATCTTTTTAGGATCGAGATCAAGATGATTCTTGTTAAAGCTGTTCCTGGCAGTAGATAAATGTATACAAAATATATATTTTGACAAATATATCTCACAAATTATTTCAGGCTACTTGCTTTTGTATTAATTTGTTTCTGTGTAGCTCTTACGAGAATTAGTTTGCAACACTGTCTCCCACATAAAGTATATGCATATAAGGTGTCTAAATACTGTTGGCCATATTGAGTAAATTCATTCACATAAGTGAATAGAACTATGACAGCTTTTATGCTTTATTAATAAGTATGGTTAGGGTAGTTATCATCCCTGCTCATTTCTCAGTAGAAAATTATTCTATGTGATGCAACAATAAAACATTTGGCCTATAGCAAACATTGATGGATGATTCAGTTGTGATGAAGCTTGTTTATTTTACCACATTCCTTTGTACTTATTATTTTACTTTTGTGGTTGGGTGTTTTGCATTTAATGGATTTATGTTTTTTTTTAAGATATTTATTGCGTCAGTTCAGTCATAAAATTGTAATAAATGGCACAGAGCACGTTCTGTCCCGAAATTGTTGTGGCTTGCCTCTGAGTGCTGGGCTTAACGTATGTCAACATTTCACAAGTTCCAACAGTGTTGGTGGTGATGCTGTAAGAGGCACATGCTGGATTTACCCAGCCCAAATTTTAATGACAAATTTTGTTTTGCACAATTATTAAATTGGATTCATGCTACTTTCTCATGAGTTTTAACATAATACCAGAATACATTACCCTCTTTAGCATTACCCCCAGCTTTTATTACAAGGAACAAATAAAAACCCACACATTGACACATTTCGAGGGTTCTGCTGTGAGAATGACATGGTGTTAGGCACAGTTAGTCAAACCTGAAGTGTTAAACCATTACATTTAGTAGCCTAAAATGTTCAAGTGCTGTTTTATGCTGTGGACAGAAATGTATGCCTAATGAGGAAGTATTTAATAATTTTATAAACTAGATAATTAGAACATTTGAAGCTTATCCCACTGCTCACTGGGTGAATGAAACAGGGAGAAACACAAACACATTTATTTATATATTCTAAACTAAGTAGAGTTTCTGGATATACCCACGCACACAAGTGGTGAACAGAACATGCAAACTCCCCACAGAAAGAACTATGCTATGCTGGAGAAAATGTATGTACAGATTTTAAAACTCTTATTATTGCATTGTGCAATGGAAACATCTGCTTAAATTATATACTTTCTTGGAAAGCATTCTTATTAGTCCCCCCCCCCCCCCCCCCCCCCCCCCCCCCCCCCCCCCCCCCCCCCCCCCCCCCCCCCCCCCCCCCCCCCCCCCCCCCCCCCCCCCCCCCCCCCCCCCCCAGTGTTATGTGATCCGCATGTGGGATGTTTAGAATCATCGGAAGTTTTAACACCTCATATTTTCACAAATAATTAGCCTAAACAAACAAACAAAGCCTTAAGTCTTTGTAGAGTGGATTTTAAATAGTTTCTCCACCCCAAACCACACGTAAGGCGTGTGGGACTTTTTGTTTTGAGGTCAGTGGTACATTTTGGAGGTTTTTGTAGGTGTTTACTGTAGATCCTCCCACCATCAGTTTTACGGGTTCTTATTACAAAGTGATGTGAATCAGTACAAGTTTGCATAATTTATAGTCAATCAGATTTGATCTAGATCTCAGAAATAAAAATCTAATTATCTCAAAAATGATTATATGCATGCATGCCTATATATAGTTTTGTTGCAAAAAAATTATATAATGCCATTTGAAAAAATATAGATTAACTTCTCAGATGACGGATAAAAAAAACAAAAACATGGAGAGCTCTATCATATTAAACATTTATACAAACGAGACAATAACAAGCAGTTAAATGCTGTAAAACCTAATTGAAATAAATGCAGTTGTGTAGAAAATTTGGGTGATGGACAACTTAAAAAAAAAAGTACAAAAGCAAATCCTTGATAAATTGAACAAGTGTGACTAAAATCAGCAACACAATTTAAGCTGATTCTTCTGCATAAACAAAGGTCTCTTTTTTATAAACAGTAGTTTTATTAAAGTTTTGCACATACAGTTAAGTACACATTGGTCAGCTACAGAAATATGTTCAATATAGTTCATATAATTCAGTCTATGTTCAATATATTTTTGCTAAGGTTTTTTGCTGGATGCCTTTAAGGCAGAGCAATAACCCTGGTATCACTTCATTAGTGTAAAGGATTTGAAAAAAACTTAAACTTACTTAATCTGTTTTTTAGTTCATGGCTATGACCTGATTTCCTATTCCTCAGCCTATTTTTACATTGTGTAAATGTATGGGAGTGAATTGATCATGGTTTTATTAAGACATTTCTTTTGTCAATAACTGAACAAAGTGTTGCTGGTTTAAAAACATCTTGAAACTTTCATTTCTGCTAAGTGGAAAGTCAGGTGGCACGACATCAATTAACTGAAATGGGTAATGTTTAATGGTGAGGGGAATCCACACTCACTCACTGCTAAGAGAGCTCTCACTTACGCCTACTTAAAAAAACAACAAGGCATAAGTTCTCACTGACTCATATGCAAATGGTTTGTTGAATTGTGACAAAAATCAGAGTTAGGAGGCTTGTGTAAATTCCCCCTGTGTTTTACTTGTATGAGTCAGAATATAATGGGCATCTTCGGTGGGTTTCCCTCTATTAAGGAGTTTGTCGTCATAAAGTGCTTCATGTGTATGTTTTTTTTTAAATTGTTTCGTCTGTTTCTGTGTAAGGGAAAGTGATGGTTAGTTTTATCCCTCTATGTATATAAACCATCTCCGAATGAATCACATAAACTTATACATGCGGGCAGGTTATGAGTAATCTTTTTCATGATGACTTTTGTTTAGTGGGAGTACATGTCACGAGTTGGCCCTCTCACACCTGTGACCGAAATCCAGGTTTGCTGCAGTGATTCTGGAAAGTTTGTGAACCCTGAATTTTTCAGTTTTTAAATAAATATGAAACAATCATATATTTATTCAGTATAACATATGTGAGTGACAGAAGGATGTAAACTTTAATTTCATTACCTTATGTGACCCCACTTTGCACAGCAGTATTTGCAACTAAGCATTTCTGGAAGCTGTTTAGTTTTGCATATCCGCTTGTAGAGATTTTCAGCCTATTTGTCTGTACAAAGCTGCCTTGATTGTAAATGGAGATGAGATGGTTGGTTTCCTCACATAAATTAAAAGCCTTGTTTTTAATTTACATGTAAGTTGGCTGTTGGCTTCATTTCTTATTTTACATGTGTGCTTAGGGTTGTCATCTGAATACATGACCCATGTTGAGATGCAGTTTATGGACAGATGTGCTGACTGTTACCTTTTGAATTTAATACTTCATTTATAATTGTTTGCCATTCTGGTCTAGCGGAACAAAAACCGTTCCAAACCTGGTTTGCTACCACCACCATGGTTTAGTGGACAAGGTTCTTTAAACTGAAACTACAGCCGATTAAACATTTTCCAATATCCTTTTCCACAAGAGCGTTTTTTGAACATTAGCCAGTGTGTTTTTACGTTTTGGAGCCAAAACTATTTAGTGATGCTTTACCAGCCTGACGAGCATCAACAACTCTCTCTGTGGTTTTTATCAATATCATGATGATGCACTTCCACAAAGATCTGTCTATGATACATACCTGGTCTTTAGCAAAACAAGGCATGTATTCACAGCTGATTCAGTGAATTAATTAAAAACACCTTACCTAAATTTCACAAATAAATTAATACCATAAAGTGGTACACATTTTGCTGCTTACCAAAATGTAGCATTGTATGATGGTTGACTCATTTTTCTAATTAGATTATTATTATATAAATTAAAACATGTGGCAATTTGTCACTTTACACATCAAGATTTTTTATTTGATTGGAGTATTTTTATTAATTTTTTTTAACATTTATTTATTTATTTTTGGATCACCTAGCTGGAAGAAAACAATATTCAGATTGTCTGTCTTTAAATTAGTAGTGATTTAATATCTTCTCCATGTTTGACAGTGGTAGCATCACTTTTTTTTTGTGCCCAAAGAACTAAATGACACTTTATGCCTCATCAAGTTTGTGGTTGGTTTATATACATGATGGCCTAGGAAACCCACGCGGACACGGGGAGAACATGGAAACTCCACCCAGATGGGGATTCGAACCGGGAATCCCTAGTGCTGAGAGGAGAAAATGCTAACCACTAAGCCACCGTGCCGCCTATATACATTTAATGCATCTTATTTGTCTTATGTAAATTCGCAAACCCCTTAAACTAATCAGATTTGTTTGTGTCTTTTTCTAGGTCAAGTGGTGTAAGAAGTCGTAAGCCCTAAAAAGCCACCAATCCAAAATAATTCAGTAGCTGAGATTGGAATTGAAGGTTCACCATTTACCAGAAAAAAGCTGTGCAGATTGACTAAAATATGAAAAAAATACATATGGAACAAAATGAAAGCAGTTTTAAAAGGATTAAATTCAGGACAACAACATGACCAACAGTCAGCAACAAAGTAAAAGAACACCGAAAAAGGTGAATATAGTACAAGTTCAGAAACTTTATTCAACAATTTTGGACCAGCAGAAACCAGTATGTTTAAACAAAAATTTTTAGGAATATGTGTAAAGCTTGTAGATTCTGTTCTGATTGCATGTGTGGCTGCAGAATTTCTTTTTATTGAAAAGGCTTTTTAAAATCTAGCATAGTTTGTAGGAGGCTTTATAAATATCGGGGGAAACAATAATTTAAACAATGGTAAAACACATCTGTATAAACTCAGTGTATTTTATTTTAATTTCCAAAATAAATTTTTGAATATAAATATTGTCATTCTCTAATATCTGTCATGAAGTTTGAACAGTCTTTATTAAATGATATTTAAAAAATATTTTTAATAATGACATTATGGTTTGTAAGTCATTTTACTCTCAATCTTTCATCTTATTCTTTTCCTCTTAAATTTTTTTTAAGATTTGAAAGCCACAGATCTGATGTTCGTCTTTGGAGATACAGGTCTGTATATTTGATTTTACACATCTGTTTAATACATGTGTGCCTGAAAATGATTTCACAAGCTTTTTATAAAGCAAATACACAGAATTGTATGTTTAATGTATGTGCACAAATTATGTATTTGTGTTTTTTTGTAACTGTAAAAACACTATACACACTACTGTATACAGTCACTGGTTACTTTATTATGTTTGCCTTTTTATTTCTGCACTCATCATTACACTCTGCATACAGATACAGTTTGTAGTTCTAAAATTACTTTAGTTCATCTGTTCTATATTCATTGTAATTATATACATGCAAGATGATTTAGCTCTTCAAGCTAGAGCAATAAACGTGAAAGTGTCAGAGTGCACAGTGGGTAGACACTTTTTAAAATAACCTCTGATTTAGTTGTATGCACACACACACACACACACACACCACCACCACCACCACCACTACAACATCAGTATCACCGCACAGCTAAAAATTATTCAATATCCAAAAATACTTGAGCTGTGGGGCTCCTGATCATTAGAAATCAGCTTAAAGCGACTTAACTAAATGTATACAGAGAAAGAGACTATAGGCTGTTAGTGTTGGACTACGATGTGCAGTACTTCTATGGTAAGAGAAAGTGATCAAATCAACTATGAGTGTGAAAGTGAGGTACAGTGAGGGTATATCACAAACTAATACAGAGAAGTGTTAAAGAAATGAAGGCATAGTGATGTGAAAGGAAACCACTACAGGATGAAGCCGACTGTCAAGTTTCCTGTGTGTCAAAAGTTCCCCAAACAGCATCTGCTAGTATTAGGAGGTCACTGAGTTCAGATCTATAGTAGGTACTATAAAGAGTGGTCCATTCATAAAAAATAACAAGGTAAATCTGTGTAAAATAATTAGCTTGTATTTTATTTTATTTTACTTTATTTTTTTTGCTCATAGGATATAAGAATCTTTATTATGGCCAACTGTTGCCTCTGTCTGAAGGATAAAATTGAATCATTAATCACTTTGTTTTAATATAAAATTTTTTGCTCTTTTTCTCCCTCCCCCTGTTTTCATAAGTGGAATATGCATTATGCATATGGCCTCATGGTATACATTATATACTCAGATCCTCTTTCTTCTTCACTGAGGCTTCGTTTACGAGAAAGCTCTGTTCTTGTAGTCTATAAGGAGACTGGACGAGAGGGGTGACATAGGGGGCTGTTTCCTGTGCTAGTTTGTGTCTTTACACCTCTGCCAAAAAAAACAATCATGTAACCAAAAAAAACTTTTTTAGATGGGGCAAAAGAAGGGTAAGTGGGTTGGTCTTACAACTTGCGTTCAGACACTCTGCATATGCATCCTACGTAATTAGAATCTGTATGTAGTTTAAATGCTCTGTAACTGTTTATAGATTTCACTGATTTGAAACACCTTACTTCTCATACAGGAAGTTTTGTGACATCCTACGATAATCACCCTCGCCTCCTCCCCAATAAACCACTTCCTTGATGCAGCTTTTACGATTTAAGATTCCTTAGTCTGTGATAACTTTTGATCATTAATCCAAAGTTCCATTTGGAAGGACCGACACTATTGTTTGATGAGAACTCGCAATCTTTGTTCTAATTCATCCAAAGGGTATTTAGTGTAATTGAAATCAGGCTTCTTACAGTCCTGTCTTCATAAAACCTTGTTGCACTTGGGCATAGTCATGATAGAACAGAAATGGACCTTCCCCAAACTATTTACACACATTTCGATGCTTGCAGTGGGTGTTTGAGTTTACACACATGAATTTGGAACTGAAGTGAACCTGAAGTAAGTGGTCTCAGTACTTTTGTCCATGAAAGTTTAAAAAGAAACGTTTTGAATTCATTTTTTAGTCACCGGTTTCTTGAACACATTGTAAGTAACTATATATTGTATAACTTCTTTATAATGTAATAAGCAAAGAAAAATTATTAGAATCAGACGCTAAATTTTCTGTGTGGTATCTACACTGTGGGGTTATTTATTTACGTTACTGACCCTTTTCTGCCGTCACATGCGCTGACCCTTACAACACTTGTGTGATATTCTGGGTAAGTTTGTTGTAAATAATGTGATGGTTGTAAATTTCCAAATATGATGATGATGACGCTCAGTTTTGCTAAATGATTAGGTCTAATTAGAAAATCTGGAATTCATCTAGCTGTAGCATATTCGTTGATGCTGAACAGGCTTGTGTTTCTCCAAGACTAATTTTTCATACACCACAGTTTCTAAAATGTACTACAAGTACAGAAAAACATCCAGTATGCTGCTGTGCTGAACCCAAAATCCATCTTGATGGAAAAAATTGAAGAATGGCCAACAACCCAGCTCTACAATTACCACTCCACAACTGTGCATCTCAGAATGCTCAATTAAAACCTTAAATTTAATTAAAAAGCAAAAGTAGGTGGTACCTAGTATAAGTCTGTTGGTGTTATAATTAGTTTTAGTGCAAAGTGAGTGTATATATTGAATTCTGCTGCACATTTTAATAATGAAATTCAATTTAGAAAATTGACAATTATGGCAAAAAGATTTGTGATGACACATTTTGGTGTCAATGAACAATGAACTCCATTGACACCGAAATATGTGTCATTACAAATCTTTTTTGAATTTGCCTTTAGACTGATTTAACTTTAGACTTTTTTAAAGAGTGATTTCTATGTCATTTTTTGTCATTAACCATCATTTTCATGGCATTATAGCCACGCCACAAAATGACATCCTAACAACATTACAGTCAACCTCCCGTTGGCTCAGGAGATGTGTTAACTAGGACAAGGCAGCTGATATCAATCTGTCATGCTAATTTAATTTGATGAGCACACTAGTTGCTTTAGAAAAGTGGTGGTGCTTGAAATCATTGTCATCTTTGCTTTGCATCAAAAGGGCTTCACAGGAAAGGACATTGCTGATTGTAAGTGTTTCTTTAGGGTTGGTGTATCTGCGCACACAGTGAGGCAAAGGCTTTTAGAGGATGATTTGGTCTCAAGAAGGGACTTCTCTCCAAGAAATGACATTAAGAACATATTGACATTCTGCATAAACTTCAGAGTGGGTTGAGCACTCTTTGGACACCTGAAAAAAATAAATAAAATAATTTGTTGGATGAAGATAAAATTTCTGCCACCAGGAGCCCTGTGTTATACCAACAGTTAGCCGTCCTGTCATCATTCATTCAAAGATTCAGAGAGAATTTGTCATTTGCACAATAAATAAACAGGTTTTCTTGTATAATAAAATTTTACTTTGCGCCTTGCCAAAAATGCCTAGTAAATTTAAACATAATAATAATAATAATAATAATAATAATAATAATAATAATAATAATAATATTAAACACTATACCAGGGTAAAGTAGAAAAGTATTATATATATATATATATATATATATATATATATATATATATATATATATATATATATAAATATAATACTATAAATATATATAAATAAAATGACCATTAGAATACATACATGACCTGTATATAACTATTGTTACTGTAACACTGTTCGGACTTTAATGTAAAAAAAAAAAAAAACTTGCTTCTGCTTTCTCTTTGCAAGTTAATACTTCCCAGCTATGATATACAAAAGGATTGCATTTATTTTAATTAATCTTTGCTTGAATGATTTAATGACCTTTATTTATAAAACAATTCATTTGTTTAATGAACCTTTTTATATTGTTAAACTATCTATATCATCAATAACTTGAGATCTAATAATTAGAACCATAATAAAGGAAAATGCTATAGATAAAAAAAAGAACAGCTCTATGTGTACATTTTGTCCAGTTTCCCCATTTAAGATCAGATTTGTTTTTGAACAAACAATATATTTCAGTACATTACTCACACCTGCTGATCTAAAAAAAAATTTGCAGCTGTACAGTCAAGAGCAGAGGACGTTCAGGTCAGGAAGCTCTCCTGCAAAGAGCGGTTTAGGAGTTGGTATCTGTCCAGCCATGATCTGCTGTGGTGAGATAGTGCTGTTAGATGTGCAGTAATCTCCAAGCGAAAGACTCTGACTCAGCTGACTCCGATCAACGGTCCATGCAACTTCCCGAGAATAGAATCTCAGTGGCTCCACCTGCACAGACAAACTTGTACACACTTAAACGCAAAGCTTTATCTACTTTGCCCAGCCAGAAATCTGTTAGAAAATAACGACCCTGGTTTATGGGTCAAAGTTTAGATCTATTTAAAGGAAAATTTATTGTACACTGTGTGTAAATTAAATTTTAAGTACTAAAATAGGAAGGTTTGTTTCGACACAGAAGATAAAAATGTTATGTAATGATTAATTTATAAATATATATATATATATATATATATATATATATATATATATATATATATATCCGATTTTATCTTGGAGTTGTTTATTATGTAAACAGTTGGTAAACTTAATCTGTATTTTATAATCTGTATTTTCTTGGTGTAATGTGGCAAAAGCCACACATCACATCAAAGCATCTTTGCATTTTTCATGCTTAAGTATAAACCAGGGCTGCGTGATAGACATATAAAGCCAGAGATAATCACATTTTCAGCGTTCCTACATAATCAGTCCATTGAGCGTAAATGATTTATGAGAATCTGACTTTCATTTTTCTGTATGAGTAGAAACCCGTCATGTTTTAGTCCCGGTTTGTGTCTGTAATTGGAAATGGAAATTTGACAATGATTATGATAAATACAAGAGTAGAAAAGATATGCTGCATGAGCAGTAAACAATCCATGTAGAGGTCACATAAAAACACTTCATCTTGTAAGAGGTGACATTCTTAGTGGGGTGAATGACACTTGCTCATTTTTTTTTTGTCTTTCTTCTTGACAAATATTTTATTTTATTTAATTTTTTTTTTTTACTTTTAGTTATTTATATATAATTTTCTTTAATTCTGTCATTACGATGTGCATGAAACCCCTCCTTGTGAACCAAAGTCAGTGTGATTGTTAAAATCTTGTTATAAGGCACTCTAAAAGGTTTTTGAATAGTAAAACACATGGGAAAAACTTCAATCTAATAAAGCTCAACTGCAGACCAGCTAAATGCATCCTGTTGGAGCTAAGTAAGTTCTAATTGCATATTTCTCAGCATAGCTAAAGATGGAATAGTATGGAGTCAAAAAGGTTATGTGCCTAAAAAATTCAGTGTCACACAAATACCCTGAGAGTGCAGTGAATGTCAAGTATTTGCAATTATCTAAAAGGTGGTGTGGGGAAGCCAGATGGTATTTGGTTTGTTCAGGCACCAACTTCTCCTTTTGAATAGTCAGGTTTTCCCAGCTGCAACATCACATGCATCCCTCAGTGATAACCACTGTATCGAAACTAGCGATAATTGTGATGAGTTAATTTTCACAAGACACATAGTCACATTAACACATTATCAGTAGGTTTATTTGACTATAACTATATATGTGCAGCATATTACAATGCAAAGTTAAATTTACCTGGCACATTTATTATTTCCCAAGTTTGTAGGGACTGGTATAGTACAGTGAACTAGTATGTATATGTTAAACCATCTTGTGACAGAAAAGATAATAAATGTTTTAAAGGGTGTCATTACCTATCTAAAATATTACCTCATTGGGTACGAGAACTGTCTATCTGACCATGTTCAATGCCACTAAATGAATCAGTGCCATTCACTGCCAGTTAACCGCTCACTGTTGAATGCCCTAATTGCTGCTTTCATACAATAAAAATAATACTGGTACATATAACAAGAGGAAAGGTGTAATGAAAAAATTTCGGCTCATGACATTTCAATTATATTTTCCACTGTAATTTTGAAATTGAAAGAAGGAGTGAAAATAATAACCATGTAATTTCTTTTTTATATAAAACAAAAGTGCCTTGTGTAAGTACAAAACAATTTTGATTTAACATTATTTCCAGTTTTTAGTGCCATTTTTATTCCTAGCAGTATTTTCCAATTCTAACCATGATCACTGGCTCATTCCTGCCACTCAATTTTATAATTTGTGCAATAAAATCAACAAAGCAGATTATCAGCATTATCAGTAAACATGCAGATCCCTCCTAAATGTCAAATTCTTACCTCACCTAGGAAAAAATACCAAGAGTCAGGGCATGTTTAATAAATTGCTTAAACTAAACCTTATCATTTATTTATGTAAGCCTGTTACTACATTAAGCCTGAATTGCAGTAAAAAAACAACAACTTAATTGTATCTTATGCATCTTCTCTCCAGGAAGTGTCCTTGTTGTGTGGGTCACTCTGTTCTTTCAGATAATCCTTCCACTAGCATTCTGGACACTGCCTGTACCTCTCCTGCTGGAAATGCCGTACTCTGAAGCTACTTTCAAAAACATTACAGAAAAAAACCACAGGTCATTAAATAGACTGTCAAAGCAGTGTGCGCCAAAGGTCTCCGTGACCTAAATGTGACTTAGTGCACACTGAGTGGATTGACCTCTCTAGGTAAATTGGTGAGAGGGTAAATTCTCCAAATGTAGCTTTCTGCAAAAAATGAATGTGGCTGGTTAACAACTCTGGGATTGTTCTAAACTAATATTTGGTTTTATAAGTACTAATATGCTAATTATATTATTGTATGTGATTAAATCTGGGTCTTCATTAAGTGTTGTTATGAGTGAATATTTTGTAAAGTACCTGAAAGCTGCTTGGATAAAGCCCGGGTTAATTGAACTGCTCTGGTGCCGTAGTCTATGGCTGTATTGGGGGTGATGGGATAGGGGAGTTGTTTTTTGGCCTCTTCTGTCATAACAAAAGAAAAGGTCATCCGAGGCCAGGGGTAATCTGGCTACATAGTGTCGTCATTGAGTTTTTGTCTATAATCCTCTTATCTCATATGAATGAGCACAATAGTAGAACCTAATGACTATTGCAAAACAAACAGAGTACTTTTTGGATTTTTAAAACTCCAATTACGAAAAAATTTACCTAGGTACTTTAAAATTTTAGGCTTTAAACGGTTTTGGTACCTTTTTAGTTCTTTGTGGTCCCAAAATTACATACTACAATACTTTTGTATGCAATACTGCATACTTTTAAATCTCCTTAACTCCAAGGAAAACGGGTTAAGAAAAAAGGCTCTACTGAAAGGATAAATTGATTATGTACCGAAGTTACATGCCACGCTCAACATAATCATAGGCACCCCATATATTAAAGGTACTGGGTTTTTTCTCCAGGCAAAGCAGACAAAGGTTTTCACTGTGTGTCTTTGTTGAGTTCTCGCTACATCTTTGTGGGTTCCTAATGCTGTTGAAGAAAAGGTGATTTTTATTTTATTTTATTTTTTTTAAATATATCACTTCATAAGCCGTTATCGTGTACCGATGGTTGGCTGCATAGTTGAGTCAGTTTTCTCCAATAACCACTCGTGTTGCTTGATGATCCAGTCCATGTCTTAATTTCCATCCATGTTATTCTTGGTTTTCCACGTCCTCTGAATCGCTCCACAAGCCTTGTTGTCATGATACATCAATGTTCTTTTCTAGATGCCTCATCACATCACAAAATGGAACATAACATTTGGATTTTAAGTACTGCAGTAACTCCTTTTCTGTTTTGGCCATTTTGTAAACTAGCTCATTTGTCATCTTGGTTCATGAGATCCTCAGCAGCGTTCTGATGCACACTCATTTAAATTAAAGGTTGACTTTTTTTTTTTATATATGTATTTTACATAATTTTATAATCGTTATATTTATATAACGATTTAAAAATGGTGCACTGAAGCAAGTAATTAAATAATTAGATTTTATTTGAGAACTTTAATGTCATGTTTTAAAAATAAATATTAAATGTTTTGTATGGACCAGTTACATAAACTGCAGCTTTACTAGCCTTACAGAGCAGTAGCATCTATTATTTTCCAACCTGACATTTTCCAACCTGTATTTTCTTCTAGCCTTGTTGAGTGGTTATTACCTATATACATTAGAGCTATGAAACAAGACTAGCTGGCCACCTGCCCACAACAGACAGTTTACAAATCAATATCAGGAATAATATTATGGGTTCCACACCATATTCCAGGGAGCTGCTGTCAAGAACGCGGCTGCCCCTTGATTAATGGCTGCATGCATTGAAGTTTACATGAGTGCTTTGCTGTTTGCACTTGAGCGTATGTGTGTGTGGGTTTGTATATTTTATGTTTGATTCTTTTTATTTTTTTACTTTTTTTTTTTAAGAATGTCTGCACTTTGACACACGCAGGCAGCGAAGCAAGAGCAAACTTGTTTATGGAGTGTGGAAACCAGCTATGATCACAGGGCCCCAGTAGGTTTTCCTTTGCACTCTTTTACCTTCTTTTCCTCTCCCTGTACTGCTCCCTCTCTTGTCCTTATCTGAGGGCAGCAGCCCAGCCTCGCGTGTCCCAGAGCTCTGAGAAAAGACATTTCTGGAAAATTGGTAGGCAAACATGCCACTAAGGACACAGATACCTTACACCTCAATGTCAGCAAATATTTGGTAACAGGTTAATAAACATTTGGTCGTTTGAAGTTGATCAACTAACCAAATTTGGACTCTCTTGGAACAGATGTAAAGCATTACGCGTGAGTTCTGATAGTGCATAGATAAGAATGAACTTTAGTGTACTTGTGGCCGGTTCCACAAATGGTCAACAAGGCTAGCCATGTTCAAGTGTTCTGGAACCAGCTGCTTAGGATCCGCTGCTTTCCATAATGCTGGCTTTGAAATTCTGAAAACAGCCTGTGATGTAACTGCTGTCATTTTACACCTGTTGGGCCGTTTCAGCCTGTGGCTTGCACATAAGGCCTAATCAGCATCCTTCTGTGACTAATACTTATTTATTAGCTAAAGAAACAAAGGCAGATTTATTTGCACAAGGCATTATGATCCATCTGTCCAACGTCCATAGATTTCTCTGCCTCTAATTGGTTGCGTGTTTAAGGCTATTAGCTATTGATGTTTTGAATGAATCATGTTCAGATGAATAGCTGTTTTGTTCAGTGTGTTGCGTAATGGATTTACTAAAACTGTTGCTTTAAAAAGAAGTTATAAGTCACTCATTTTGTCAGAAAAAAAACTGGGTTGCATTTATGTGTGTGCGTGTGACCAAGTACATATGTTGCTTGTCAATGTCATAGCATTCTTTAATTTAATACTCCAAATTAAATTGTTTTAAAGTTAACTGAAAACTGAGGCATCAAAACAAAGAGCTGTTAATACTCTAAGTGCATCTTGTCTTTAATACTGTTACAATGGTCACTTGAACTGGCTGGTTTGACAATAACATCATGTCTTAAGTACAAATGTATAATAGGTGATGTATTAGAACAAAAGATATTAGATAAAATGGTGGCTTATTGGTTAGCATGTTTGCCTCCTGTGGCTCCAGTTTCGAATCCCGATCTTGGTGGAGTTTCCCTGTTGGGTTTCCTCACACAGTCCAAAAACACGAATTTAAGATAAATTGAATGCTTTAAATTGACCCATATAGTGTGTGTCTGTGTGGGTGTGCTCAACGATTAGATTGGTGCCCTGTCCTGGGTGTATCTTCTGCCCCAGCGCCTGAAAAATTCTCCCCTGGATGGGCATGGGGACATCTCCCCTGCACTCCTGCAAACCTAGTAGCAGATTAAGTGGAAGATAATGAACAAATGTCATCATAGATTTCATTATAATGGCTGTTCAGTGCAGACAACTTTTTTTTAGCCTCTTTGTGTGGATTTTTAGTATGTTCTCCAGATGTACGTGCTTTTTTTTTCTTTCCTCTCTCTAGATGCTCTGGTTTCTTGCCACCTGATTCCACACATTTTTCTTCTTGATAACTTTACCATTGGATTATTTTTACTTTTTTATTATTTGTTTTTTCATTGTATACTGGTTTAATCCTGAAAGAAAGTACAATCGCAAAAAGATTCCTGCTTTAATTTGAGGAGACGAAAGTACTTTCTGTCTGAAACCTGTATGTCCTTCTAGAGTTCCTCTAGCTAGTCTGATTTTCCTCCTACATTCCAAAAGACAAACAATGGGTTTGTTAATTTAGGAGGTTAACCTCTGGACGGATTCGGCCACCATTTTCACATGCATCAGTTGCAGATACAATTAGGTGCAATTTACTGTAGGTATCTCCAGTTTGCCTCCTGGCATGTCTTTGAAATGTGGAAAAAAATCCCCAAAGGAAACCCATACAGGCATGGACAGTAGTTATGCAGACTCTGCAAACAAAGGACTACTGTTCACCTAAGCCTGAAATCGAACCTGAGACAAGGCAAAATTGCAAACCCCTGCATCAACATACCACCATGACGAGACTAATTTGTGATTTCCTGACCATATATTAAACTCTTAAATAAATATAGAAACAAATATTTCTACTAACAATAACAAATATTTAATGCACATTTGAAAGTTGGTCATGAAAGTAAATTTTTACTCTCTGATATGTAGGATGCACTGCCCACATCACATGTGATTTGCATATGTAAAGGTCTCATTGATGTGGAGGCTTTAACTGATATTTAAAGAAGTATATGCTGTATAAAAATCCTCTGTCCTCGTGTCTATTTCAGCAGGACAATGCTGTGCCTCATTTTGCATGATCTGTAGGTATGTGCATGTGTTGGATTAGCCCTTCTGAAGTCCAGATGTGTCTCCTAGTGAAAATGAGAAGCTGATAACGCATCACATCCTTTTGAGCAGCTTAAGTCTTCTATACACCAATAATAGACAAAGTCTAATCGCAAAGCAACAATTGGAATCTTCAGTTCCCAAATTAATAAAACATCATTATAAAAAAGATGATTTGACACATCGTAAGTTGCTTTATTTTCTGTGTTTATATTCAGCAAAAGGAATAATGGCCACTGGAAATGTTGAACTTTTTTTGTTTGTCCTTTTGCATGTTAATTACATTATATAATATTATTTTAATGTATACAGATTTTTTTTTATTTTTATTTATTTTTTTCAAAATTGTCTCGACTTTTCTTTTAAGTTGGGAAAATCCGACTAAAAGCAATTAAGATATTCTAACCATAAAGAAAAAAGTAGAGGACAGGAAAAAAGCATGAATTTAGCTGGATTCAGTGTCACGAGGTTCAACGTGTTGACAAAGCCAGGACTTTGTCCTTTTTTTCCAGATGTGCGGTATAGACAGCCTTGATCCTGTGCGATTGCCTTCAGTTGCATCACTTATCTAGCATGGAGTGTGTAACAGGACTGTGGAAACTGGGAAATCCCCCCCCTCCGTCACGTGGGATCTAAAGGCCTGCTCTGGCTCATGCGTAAACTCTGTGACTAGAGTTCATTCACTTTCACTTTCCCTGTGCTGACTTGCTGACTATGCTCCTGGCCTTTTTGAACATTGCTTGTGTAACAGTATTTGGCAATCTAATAGCCATATCACAAAATCGTGGTTGGGTTATTGTCCATGGCTTGAATTTGTAACCGGTATTACTGCTATCCACAGCTTTTCGCTTTGGCTTGTAGTATTTAAAGATTAAATTCCTTTTCTATGAATTCATAGGAACTTCAATGGAATGAAAAGTATGAAGTGCTTTAGGCTCCCAGTGTCTGGTTCTCATTCTGGATATCTCATTTTGCCCATACATCATTATTAAATAGCTTTTCCATTCGTTCTCTAACTCCCACCTCCTCACCCCACACTTATTAGTGGATGCTTTCTATATGAATAATACATTGCCATTTAAGTTGACCTTGGTTAATTATTGATTGGATCAGATGATTACACCCACTGACCTCTGTATTAATGTATATTTTCCTCATCGTCTAGCTTCAGCTTTCACTTGCAAATCCTTTGTTTGAAATCCTCCAGATGCAGTGATGTCACAGATGGGTCTTTAATGCAGTCATACTTAACAAAGACTAATGGCCACAACATGCTAATGTATGCTATATAATTGGCAATTAGAATATTAAAAAGACCTAGGTATACACAACACATTTCAGAAACTGTGGATGGTTTCTGTAGTTGGCAAAAGTCATTCAGTCCTTTAACATCACGAATTTAAACAGTGTGGAGACAAAAAGATCCTGGTTTAATTGGCAGGACTAAACCGGTCAGCTTGCCTGAACCCGGAGGGCTTGACCTGAACACATTTAACCCCCAACTTCTTAACTTTGACTTCAACTTGCATAATAAGCTTGGATTATTTCCTTTGTGTGAGTAAAGTTTTGGCAGGTTGTATGTCTATTGCTTAGAATTGTTTCCAAAATGTCCCCTGAGTTAAGCCTGCCTGATGAGTACAGAGAATGGCTGTTTATTCAAAGACCAAAATTATTGATTTTTATAAAACAAGCCATGCTTGGTGTTGAGTGTATTAAATCAAATAGGTTGGATTCGATAAGTACCTAAAAACCTTCACAATATATATTTAATTTTTTAGCTAATTTGTAAAATGTAGCATCATTCAAATCCACTGCATATAAGAGAACATGATCAATGGGACAAACTGGATAAAAACAAACATGCAACCTTAAAACAACACTATAATGACAATTATAGTGACAAATTATATTCAAATAATTGTTTATGACCAAAAGACGAACTAGTTATGTCTCCTTAATATTTGATTCTATGTAGCTAAGCATCTGTAAAAGGTATGGAAAACACCCAGACCTGATACTATCAACATTATCAGACATTAACATTATTAGTTATGCTAATATAAAGTTTTAATCTTATATCCAGACTACATATTTTTTATTTAATTTTGGGAAAAAAGAGAAAGGAAAATAAAACGGGTTAAATTTTCAGACCAGATGTTAAAGGAATTGCAGAGATAACAGAGAATATATACACTGCTGATAAAAATTAAACTTCATCTTCGCCCAGTTCACTCCTTAAGGAGGTGTTAGTGACATCTCTTAAATGATTCTTGGGTAAATCCATTGCAAAGAGCTCTTCACTGCTATTGGGTGTGACCTGACTCGGAATCTGCTGCTTTTTACTTTCAGTACTTCAAACCCTTGATGTTAGATATGAACAAAGAGACCAGAAAAATCAGCAATAAGAAAGTTTATTGAGTTAAAATGTGTGAAATTTCAGTTCAGGATACTAACTGGGTGACCTTTTTGTCTATTAAAAGACATTGCATTTAATATAATGTAAGACTTGGGTAATCAAACATTCCTCATATGCATTTTCATATCCTCTTTCATCACCTGTTTTATTTGTCATTTTAAGCCCACAACCACTTCCCCAGCTGCACAGGTTCGGAAGCTGCATAAAGTATTTGGTTGTCCAACTGCTCGATTGCAGCTCACAATTTCTCTCACACCTTAATTAATTGGAAATTTGGACAGGCCCTACAATTTATACTGCTAAGACAAATAGTAAATTGGGCTCAAAGTGGGATAAGATTCTGTATGCCTGGTTTAGTGGGGCTTTATTCTGTCTTCAGTAAGTTGCAATGTGTCGCATTACAAAGGTGTGGCAATGACACGAAGAAGATCACAGCCTTGGGGACACTTGAATGTGGGCAGCAATAAATGCTCATTCACATCGATCCTCTGATAAGGTGGAGCAAGCTGACTCAGCGGGTTTAAAGTGTTGCTAATCTCCATTTCATTATTCTAGTCTTGGCTGCATGCAGCTGTCACTGGTGGAACATCATCTGCATCATTGGGTGATAGATGTCTTCTGGGTCAAGCTCTGTTTAGCCTTGCATATTGAGTTCCAGATTTAAACTCCCTCATATTTAAATGCATGGTCGACTCATATTTTATTAGTTTGACTGCATTAGTGATATAGGTTACTGAGGCTATTTTACTTTAATTTCGCTATTGTCATCATTTACGTTTGATTGATGGTTCCAGGAGAATTTGTCACTTCAGAGGTAAAATATTCTCATCAGTTACAGCGCAGACATTTATGGAATGCCATACATGTTCACATATCTCATTCGCCGTAAAGGGGTGTGAATAGCAAATTAGTGACCAGTCCTGTCCCCAGTAACCCCTCTAGCCCTTCCCTCAGCAGAATGTGCTGATGTGCTGACACTCGGCCCTGCTGCGGCCTCTCTTGGCTGGCTAGACGGCTCCTGCTGAATCAGCACCCCCAGCAGAATGCTCACTGACTACCTAATGCCTTTAACAAAACAATTTCCTAGAAACTCAGAACCCGGTTCTTTGAATAAGCTTTTCTAACAAATTATTTTCTTTTTGCCATGATATTTTTTTTGATAGGCTTTTAAAGTTGTGACATAACCATTGGTGGTATGTTAGATCGACTGAAAAATAGATGTCATGGTAAATTAGCTGCATTTTAATGTATGGAGAGAGATATCACTTTTAAGTGATCATCTGGTGTTCTAAAAATATCACCTCCCCTAAAGCATAGTGTTCACTAGCTGCCTGAGGTAGACTTGTGGACCTGTGGAAAAGACTTTTTGCTGTTCACATCCAGGCGTTAAAACCTTAAAATTAAACAATTGTATACTGCAGCACCTCCATGGTATAAATGTAGTCAATGTATCACATTAGGTAACTAAATAAAAATAATAATTGAATACATTCCTGGAACGAGAACTGCAAAAAATGAAGAAGAATGGTCCCCACAACAAAATTTAAAAAACAAATAATGAAAATGTGTAACACACAGTAAATGGTGTGTGAAATGCTGGAAATAAGAAAATCTGCTCACATAATCATCAGGGCTGCACAGTGGCTTAATGGTCAGCATGTTCTCCTCTCAGCACTGGGGATCCAGGTTCGATTTGGGGTTTGTTTTGACTTCTGACTATTTGCCCAGCGCCTTGAAACATTCATCCTGGGAGGGCATGGGGAAATCCCCTATGACCCCACTCCCTAGTATAGGATTAAGTGGAAGATATTAGGATGAGCTTAATCATGTACATGCAGATAATATAACTTAATAAATTATTTCAATATCTAATATACAGAGAACAGTTTACAAATATATATATATATATATATATATATATATATATATAGAATATATATATATATATATATATATATATATATATATATATATATATATATATATATATATATATATATATATATATGGCGGCACGGTGGCTTAGTGGTTAGCACGTTTGCCTCTCAGCGCTAGGGATTCCCGGTTCGAATCCCCATCTGGGTGGAGTTTCCATGTTCTCCCCGTGTCAGCGTGGGTTTCCTCCATGTTCTCCGGTTTCCTCCCACAGTCCAAAAACATGGATGAAGTCAATTGAATTCTCAAAATTGCCCCATATAGAGTGTGTCTGTGTGAGTGAGTGTGTGCCCAGCGATGGATTGGCGCCCTGTCCTGGGTTTATCTGCCCAGCGCCCGAGATGTTCTCCCCTGGATGGGCATGGGGAACCCCACCGCTACCCTAATAGAGGATGAAGCGGGAGATAATGAATGAATGAATGAATATATATCTGTCTATATGTATGTGTGTATTTATATATATATATATATATATATATATATATATATATATATATATATATATTAAATGCATGTCATATTTAGTAAATCGGCAGATTCGAAGTTTCCATGTCTAACGACAAGACTTATTAATGGAAATCAAAAAGACTTCCTTACTAAGATACTTTAATCTGTGTAATTTCTGCTATTTTTTCTATTAAGCCAAGTGATTAATTGGTAAATCAACAAAAGCTTAAGTTTTGATCCAGTCTTGTTGATGCTAAGGTCTTCAGAATTTTTGCTGATGACAGTAAAATTGTAAAAATCTCACTTTTCTTTTGGACTCTCTGAACAGAATCCCCTATATAAAATAAATAATTAAATATTATAGGAATTGAGACTATGCTGAATGTAGGGATGCGTGCTTTCAAGAATGCTTGAATGTGATTCATGCTATGCAAATTTAACAAAGAAGATACAATTAACAGCGAAGTGTACGGTCATGTAAATGATGGTGAAGTCTCACAGTAGCAACTAAAAATCAGGAAGATGGTGTTGCTGCCACCTGTCAGCTAACAGTTACCCAAAAACATGCGCTTTAGACTAAATGGGGAAATATTTCAATATGACAATGCAGGTGTTAATTTCACATACTTGTGTTTTGAATAGTTGCATATTCATTTTATTTAAGCATATTATATGTCTTTTTGTATACTTATTTACTGTTTCTCACAGAGCTTGCTATATTTTGGACGTTTATTTTGGAAGTTTACGAAACTTATTGATGTGTGAGTGTACAAACTAACTGTAGACATTTAGACAAAATATTATGTATTGTCATTTTGAGTGCATGAGTCCATGGGAGTGACTGTCATTTCTGACTTATGGCAGCCTATGACATTGAGATGATGGGAGAGGAGGTTTTTGATCAATAGTTCTGTCTAGACCATGTTTGAGTGAGTGTGTTTGGCCATGTGAGAGTGAGCAACTGTCCTCATTAGATCAACAAGGCTGATGACAGGATGAACTGAAGGTATTCCACATCCATATGGGAGCTGTAATGAAGATTTATTTGCTTGTTTCTATATGTAAATTGTTTACTTACTGAGATTTGCCTCCAATCAGTATGAATGTCAGAGATGATGCTGGAGAGATGAAGGGTCAGCATCTTCTACCCTGTCACAAGACGCCAGCTTTATTAACAGTCACATTTGAACACTTGAACAACTGACAAGAAATGTGTGGTGTGGAGACAAATATCAAAGCTTCCTAAGGAACAGGTTTTCAAAGTCAGGGCTACCGTGAGGTACAGGATTCTATGCCTTTTCCTGCCTCTTTATCAGTATACACATCACCTAGGCTGCTTAGGCAGTCTGATGGATCACCCTGCCTTTGTGTCTGTTGTATCCTACTGAATCTCACCACTCTGCCTCCCTCTGTCCTCTCTTTCCTGTAAACCCCCTCCCCCATCTGCATACAGCTGGGACTACCTCTTCCATCAAACCCAGTTGTCTCTGTGATTTGACAGTTCCCTCTGCACACCAGCACAGGACCTGCTCATTGTATATTTATATACTGTCCTGCTTTGCAAGCAGGCATGAACTGTTGATTGGATTTTCCCCTAATTCAACATGGCTAGGTTATGTTTTACATTATTTTTTTAATTCTACTAATACATACCATTCTATTTCAGTATTGAGTAAGCGAAGGTCCTTTCTGTTCAGAGACTGTACATTCTTTCTTTGCCTACATGGGTTTCCTCCAGAAATTCATTTTATCCTACAATCTATAGTCATGCTGGTGGGTGAATTTGAAATATTAAGTAGCATGACCACACTATGACTGTATAGATCTAAACCAATCCTCCTGGGAAAATGGCCTATGAGCTGTCTAGGTGTTAAACTCTCTATTAAATAAATAAAGAACAATGACCCTAACAGCATTATTCATATGTATTTTTATGTTGAGTTGACAATTTTTCTGATAGCTAATATATTATGATTTATAGTGGATCTGACTGTGACATGATGTCCTGAGGAGGGAACATGGTGTATCATCGTTTACAATGATTGCTCAGAATAGACGTGCACAGCACTTTAGCAGAGCACCTTTGTGTTGAAAATGTAATCCTACTTTTTGTAAAGTCTTAATCAATTGTTTGAGTCCACTTATGAACTGTTTGGGAAAAGATTAATGTTCAGATATTCCAGTGCACCAAGCAGATGCTGCACAACTTTGTTTCATTCAGTTTTTATCTTCATATCCAGTCTCTGTTTGATAATTCCCACTGAGATTCCAGCTCCAAAAGCTGCAAGTCAGTTATTAATTATCTATCCAATTATCTTCTGAGCAGCCATGGTGTAATTGCCTATTAACACCCGTGTCTGGAGAAATCTCTTTTTTGCAAGTTATGATGTTCATTAATAGAGATACGTGATTAGAAGATTTCCACTGATTGTGGGTCGATGTGGCCACCTAATTACTAAATATAAAAAATCAGAAATTAGTCAAATACAATTGAATCTGCCAATCATTTGTCACTTGACTGACAACAGATTTTATGTCTAGGAGAAAGCCAATTCTAATTTTGAAAAAGTAATCTTTGTATGTTATGCTCTCAACCTTTTATAAACAGTTCTTTAGCTATTGACTAGAATGACACTTTACTTTTCGAAAGAAAGTCAAACACAAACAAACAAAAAAAAACCCATTATTCACTCATGAACCGTTTAAGCAGCTCTCTATTCCGTATGGCCTAGAACTGAAGGGCTTTGGGAAGAGGAAAAAAAAAGTATTGTTTTCATTACTAAAGCTGTCCTGTTCACGGCCACCAAGCAGGTGTGCGTCAGCTGGACGCTCACTTTCTCACTTTCCTGCGGCCAAGAAAACAGAAACAAATGGTTTGTGAGGAAGGCCACAGAATGATGGCGCGAGCAGGAGCGTAAGCGGGCAAAAGCTGCATAAGCCACTCATTCGGCGTGCAGAAGGGGAATGAGGGGAGTCAGCTGCTGCAGGAGGGGAGGGAACGAGGGAGGCAGCTGTGGAGACAGCATGGAAAGAAAGAGGCAGCATAGAGAGGCCTGTGTGGTGCTGGATATTGGCCAGGCTTAGAGCCCTCGTGCATTATATAACTCCACAGTGGAAAGCAAACACTGAAGATACATGGGCAGATGTATGCGATGAATTATAAACAGCTAATTTAAATTAGGTTTCAAGAAAGAGAAAGCTTTTACTGTGAAAGACGTTTGATAAAAGAACAACTAATATGTTTGGCTGTTGCATCCAAGAGCAAAGTTTCTAAACTGAGTATTACACTGAATGTTTGACTTCATCATGCCTAATATAGTATTTTAGAGGAGTAGTATACTAAAATTTTAGCCACCAAATTATCAGCGGCCCAATAATGTTTCAAACTACTTAATGTCACTATCCTTGAAATGCCTTTAATTTGACAATGAAACAGCCTTGGCTGTCCTTGATGCCGAACATGGAAATGTAAAAGCTGCCAAGGCTAACTTTTTAAATCCTTGATCGACCGACAGCACTGGTACACTATGTCCTACGGGTCAATACATGCAAAAGTAAATGTTGGTGTGACTTTGAAGTCTTAATCACCCATTTGACGCGGCTCAAGTGCAATGCCTGTTAGTCTAAAATGAATAAATTCAGTTGTTCTGGCCAACTTAAATCCCTGAGAGGCTAAAGCTGGGGGAGACAGGATTTGTAATGGGACTGTTCTGCCATCCATAAAATGACAATAGCAGGATTAGTGTCAACGCCTACCTCACGTCACATCTTTCTTTCTCTGCCAGAATGCTAGGCTCATCAGTTATCCCAAGGTAGAGCCGCATACAAGCCCAGGCCTGTCGTTCCTCCCAGTTCCTTTCACGTGGAAAAACTCCAACGGTTGGCTCCCATGGGATCTGGCACTAGTGAACACAATATTTAATAGCATCTAGGTTGTTTAGTAAATGGGATTTATGTTAATAGATATGCACATATGTTTATATTCAGCAGGAGCGTTTATTACAGTACCACCTGGTTTTTCATATAAGTTAATATAATATAACTAATTAATTAGGTACCTGGTTTAATTAGTTACCTAGTTTTTTAGATATTTTCTACAGTGATGGCTGACTTTTCATTTTAGCCTATTCAACTAAATAATTCTTGTACGAACATCAAAAAAATTTAGCACATAATTTGCACAGTGATTTAAACTGAATTGCCCTAACTGCTTTGTTTTCTTGAGGAAAGAAATAGAAGCTTTTACTCAGTTTCTATTTAAAAGTACTAATGCAAATGTCTCCTCATTTTTACAATTGGTTCTTTTTTGTTGCTAATGACCACTGACATGGATCAGATCTGCAATAAAAATGTCTTATGTACATGATCTTGAGAGATCTGTAATTCTATATGAGATGCAGCTGTTGAGACGAGATGCTGTTATACAAGCAGCTGCACAATGCTACCAAGTGGTAGAATGACCTCTGGTAGTGTTGGTGGAATATTGCCTGGATATTTATAAGCTAGCTCTAATAATAATTATTATTTATCGTAAAGAACTATAGGCTTCAGAACGTTCTACAATACTATAGATTTATTACCTAGTTGTCAGGCAATACCCCATTTGTGTGCTGTCCTGTGATTGTCATGACACAAATGCGGCAGACAATGCTGGAGTCATAGGGTTCAAGCCTGCAACTCATCATGTTTCCTTATAAATGTGATCTAGAGCACAGCAGTGGGATCTGTGCAGTCTCATCTAAGGAAAAATAGACAGAACTCTCGCTCAGTCCATACTGTGAAAATTCCCTTCAGCTGCCGCCATGAACAAATTATTCGCCAGTGTTAGCCGTTACGTTTTACAAGTGCTGAAATCGCTATTGCTGCTGTCTTGGCATAATAGAAACAGGTACTTAGGGGATTACACTATGCACTCATCAATTCCTTTCTCTGAGACAGCACTTTTTAAGTGGTTTTCAATCAATTTGAATTTGCCACTTACAGGCCTTTGGAGTGGAGGAGTTATCTTTAGAATAAACAGAAAAGGAAGTCTTTAAGGCATTTTCGCATACTTACTTAAAATGTGTGCGTGTGTGTGTGTGTGTGTATATATATATATATATATATATATATATATATATATATATATATATATATATATATATATATATACACACACACATATATTATATATATATAATAACAATTTTTCCTCTCTTTAGTTCTCTAGCTTTGTAGCTTTCAAATTGTACTGAGAAATACTAGGACATCTATATGCTTCTAACTATATATGCTTCTCGAAACAAGCCTTTCACTGTATGCTGTTGAACTACCTTTAGGTTTTTATCACAGCACACGTTCTCTTTTGCACTATTCGAGTGACACAGGCAATGCCACAACATTTATTTCTATCCAGAGTTATATTAACCTTGTATTGATGACTAAATCATCCAACCAATCTTTCATGTCTTCTCCATAAGACTGAAAAGTCGGGAGCCAGTGGAAGATTTCCTTATGCTTTTTATAAAATATTTCCTTATGCTTTTTAAACGACTTTTTCACGGTTTCATCCCATCCCATCTTACCGTCGATGACTTGCAAAATGTGCATGGAATCACAGAAAACAAAATTCATTATATAACGCTGGTCATTCAGTACATTCAGATTGCGCTATTGCCTTCACCTGACTAAAGCCTTCAAAAGATCCAAAACTGATCCATTAACTGATGTATCTGAATATAAAGGCTCTTTCCTTAATAATGTACTATAATATGACCCATATTAGATTTTAAACTTTCTTGTAGAATTGGCAAATTCTAGAGGTGGTATTATATTGTTAAAACTACCTAGTAGTTAGCCAGGAGTCTGTTCCTAGAAGTTCTGGCTAGCACTCGCCAACCACAGTGTACACTTTACACTTGAAACAACTTAAAACTGAACCTACACACTTACTTCCTCTATTAGCCTAAAGCTTATTTTGCACAATTATTTAAATGTGTTTGTATAATTATACAAATGTATTTGTTCCTTTTATTTATTTTAAGTATTCTGTATATAATCTTATATTATATTTATATCTATGCAAAGTGATCCCATACCACATGTATCCCTTATCTCCTTAGCTCCTCTTTTCTTTTATTCTTTTTTTGTTCAAATTATTGTTTTTTTTTAACCCCTTTTGTATTTTAATGCTAAATAGTTATTGCAAGTTATAAAATATTTTATCTTGCATTCAGCAACTTTAGGTGTGTGTGCTGTGTTTTATGTTTGTTTAAGCCGGATACATGTGAAATCATAAATTAGCGTTTTAAAAACTCATCTTTGTTGTACTTATAGTGGAATGAGAAATGGAATAAATGCCAGAAGGCATGATCTACCTATTGCATAGCTTTAATCTGCCTGAACTGAAGAAAAGGCTCATTAAGACAAGGCCATGTTGACAAGCTCGACTGTGAAAGAATAACAAATAGAGGGAAGAGACTAAACATCTGACAGCTGCATGCCAAGACTGGGGCTCACAAGAAAAAGTTGCCTCAAGTCCACCTCCCAGTGTGGTACAAGGGGTCATTGTGGATGAATAAAAGTCAATTGATGCTTATTCCCCAGGGCTGACAGATTTCCTTTTATTCAATTGCCATGGCAGGCTAATGGCGCTCGACTCTTAGTGAGTCCATTTCCTGTCATCCTGCTGCTATGTGGGCAGACAGATGTGTATATGTGGATTGTCACCAAGGTGATGCCCAGTTGATGACAGAGGGTTTAGTACAGCTCTAAAAATTTTAACTACATTATCTTTGTTAATCAAAAGGGAGAGGCGCAGCATCAGAGGCGTAGCCTGATTCTGCCGAAGGGTAAACTCATTCATCTTATCCTTGCCAGCAACTTGACGCATCTGTTCTAACATCAATGTGCACATGCTCAAAACCTGTTTGTAAACCTTTTTAAAGGTTTATTGAATATAACTACATTGTATAAACGTGTTCAAGAACAAGCTGATTATCACTTCTATATTGCAAGGCAGCCAATCACAAAACCTTGTGCATTAATGTGGACTTTTCTTTGCTCGTTGCAAATTTGCAATTATAGGAATTTCAAATGTGTTATCAGGTGATTTTTACATCATAATTGTTAAACAATTTAATATATAGACATTATACTTTGTTCCCACATTTGAGATTTGAGACTTTACACGAAAAAGTTTTAAGTTGTTTTTGCAGAACTGAACAAACTTTTCAGCTCAACTGTAAAGTCTATGATTATGCACTAGAATATTTTAGGGAGGTAAATATATCAAATAATGCGATTAGCAAGTTTGCACATGGCTTAAAAACTAGAAAAGCATGAGATACACCCAGCGCAGCATCCATTAATACACCACTGTCATGTCATGGCTGTGCCTTGTAAATTAACAAATAAATGTAACGAGTGTGTGTGTGTGTGTGTCCGTCCATTCATACATTTCCATATGCTGTTGTAGAGCTGATGGGGTGAGTTTACTGTCGCTCTAAAAGCAGTATTAGAATAAATGTCTTATACAGTTTGAACCTCTTATAGTGTGAAGGATGACAAGGATACTAAGTAGTTGTGTCAGCGTTTAATCGAAGGGAGAATGTGTCTGTGTGGAATTTGATGTCACGGTGCTTAATCTTAGCTGTCCTACAAAATTAGTGGCTTTCCATTCAGCCAATGTCACTAAATCATTCCCCCTTAATAAATGGCAACATGTAAAACTAATACATCTAAATGTCTGAACCTGAATGTTTTGAACTTAATAAGCAAAGAAAACCAATAGTTTAATTTAATCAGATTAGAATTGATATTAGTATGTAAATATACGTTGATTTAAGTCTTGCTGTCATTTCTTCAGCATGTATGACTCCATGCCAAGCATCAAACCTGTTTAAGGTCACTTCATATATAAAGGGGTATTGTGAGGTGCAGATGTAACAAAGCTACTCTATTTCTGTCACAAAGACATGGCCACAAGAAATGATTTCGAAGAAGCTGCAGAAGCAGGTGGGATTTTAAAAATAAAGATCTAAATACGCTCATAAAATGAGGTTGAATCAATGAACTAAAAAAAGAAGATGGTTGTGATCAGACCAAGAGTTAACCACCTGGTTAGCAGAGAAATAAAGGTTTAAAACATTTGTGCATGTTGTATAACCAAACTTGATATACAGTAAAACAATACAACACTAAAGAGGAAAACCAAAAAATAGGCATGTGGTTTGGTCTGTTATTGAATCAGACAAGTGTGAGCTTTTGATGCATAGTTGCTATTGGAGACTGGAATTGTGTGTTTGCTGCGAGATAATGAAATAGAATGAGTTCAGGCGCTATTAATCAGATCTAAACACCTGCAGATCTAAACACCTGCAACATTTAACAGTATGTACTGTACAAGGGGTTTTCCACATTTGTTTGTATTGTAGTTAATCTTCAGTGCCTGGCAGGTGACGCACCACAAAAGGAGCAATTGCATCTGAGTATAAATCCACATGCTGCTCATTCCTAGAAACCCATACCAACCCAATTATGACGCACAGAACTGTTCATAATGTCACCCGTTGTGTATCTCTTCTGGAGACTGTCTATATAAATAGAAGAAAAAAAAAAGCACTATGTTCTGCTGAAGTTTAAAAATTTTTCAAAATATATAAATCTGAATTTTTTTGTGATGTAGTGTATTAAATGTAAGGAATTTGCCTTACATTACTTGTTTACTTGTTACACTTGAAATGTTTCTCTTTAGCCTTTAACTTATCTCTAAAATGTTAACAAAGACAAGTTAAATTTCTTTTAACAGATTTAGAAGATCAGCAAACATTTAGAAATTAAATGGAAATGAATGCTGGTGTCAACTTAATCATTAATATTGCAATCACACATTCTTTTGATTTTAGGTAATTATTCTGCTCAAAATCCAGATTCTGTAATATGTATGTACGTAATTAACGTTTTATGCCTTTTTAGAACTCCTATCTCTGAAAAGATGAAACTTGCTTATCTAATCTCATTATCTTGACTTTCTTAATCCTCTACTAGGGTTTTAGGGAAAGCATCCCCTTGCCCCATGCTCCATGCCGTTTTGAGGGAGAATGATTAGAGTGCTGGCAGATATACCCAGGATAAACCACCAATCCGTCACTGGGCACACACTTACTCACACTTTATAGGGGCAATTTAGAGCAGCCAATTCGTCTTGAATCCATGTTTTGGACTATGGAAGAAATCCTGAGAACTTGGAAAAAACCCAAATGGACATGGGGAGAACCTGTATACCCAAAGCTGAGAGGGAGACGTACTAATTACTACACCACTGTGCTGCTCAAAGCTTCTTACATACATTTTGCTTCCAACAATGGTGCCAAAGGACCAATGATGATCAAATCTACCAAACATGTGATGGATTTGACAAGTGAGGTTGACCTGATGCAATCTTTTACCAAATAAAATGATAGAATTGCTACACTGCCACAACCAATGGGAATGTTTGGTTTGGTTAACATTTTGACAGCATAACTGACTTTTTCCCAACAGGAACAGTTATAGATGATAGTCATGGGGCAACTTTTTTGTATTTCCAATTGACCTATTAATACTAGCAAGGTACAGGGAGAGCTAGCAGACTACACACAGAAAGGGTCTTTCTGAAGAACCCAGGACCTTCGTGCTGTTATGCAAAAGCATTAACCAGGGTGCCATTGTGCTGGTTCAAACAGTGGGAATTGGTCTTTATTTAATAATTATTGTCAGTGAATTAATATCCTGTTTGCCATAATACAATGGAACTGCAGAGGCATCAGGGCTAATCCAGAATCCCCTCAACAGACTCAAAACAACTCAAACATGTACATCACACAAAATGGCAAACTGAATGGGACATTCAGAACAGAAACAAACATCAAACAACTGAAATACAAATACAACCGAAAATCGACAACGGACAAAGAACCCACCATGGACGGCGCATGGATCAAGTCATCATATTGAGATATCTCATGGCTAAAAAGATAAAAATGGAAATATGTGTGACTGAAATATAAGGACGAAGTGAAAGTATACAGACTGTAAAAATGTACCATATCCTGCCATTGGATAGCATACAAATGCTAAATATGGCGTTAAAACGCAAATAAATAAATCAATAAAAAAATATCCTGTTTATTTCATTATTGTTTGTGGGATAAATGTAATTGTACAGCAAAGACTTCTTTCCTAGAACTTTTCTTCTTTCTTAGAACATCTTTTCTACTGTTCAGCTGTTGAATAGCAAAACTGACAAAGTTTGCTATGTGTAGCCAATGGTATCCTTAACAAGCAGGCGCTTGCCTTCATTGCATGGTGCAAATGAGGGTGATTTCTTTTTATGATTCCACATGGAAGAAAGTCACGCTGGTTCATCTCAGCTAAAGCAATGACTAGCTCTTTTTACATTCTATTATATAAAGATTTGAATGTAATGCATGTGTCGCAATATCCACAGTTGTCAGAGAATAAAAGCTTTGATGAAAGAATTTAGCCTATTGGCATGATTTTACCCAGCAGACGCCTACTCAGCATTTTAGAATGTGTGAAACATCATTTTTACCTAAAGCAGTGAAATGGTAACTGTCAGGGTGTTCACATGTGAACAAGTTGATTCTTGACTGGCTTTGTCACTGCAGGTTTACCTTCGGCATGCTAAGTTTCAAAATGAATAAACTAAATGAGTTTGCTAGTTTGTAAGCGCTTCTTTAGTCTCAATACGGGATCTTACTTGGCCTTGTTTTAACAATTGTTCTTTACCCAGTGTTAAAGTAAGTGTTGTCTTCTCTCTGTATGTTTCAGACTGATTCTGGTTCAAGACTGAAGGAGAGTTGTGGACAAGAGGGTCTCTTACATCTCCACTTTCCTGAAACAAGCTAAGGTCAGCTACTTTCCCAGAAGGTCTTCCTACATTCTTCTGTAAGATTTCAGAGTTAAAGTCTGACAGCCAGCCCCTGGTTGTTTCCTATCCATCAGACACTCTCAGCTGGGAGGTCTGGGCATGGTTCCCAGAGTGTGCCGTTGTCTCTGAAGGGTTTGGCAACTGGAAGCACCTGGGGCAAGGATTATAGGAGGATTATGATGGCCTACAAAAATGTTTGTGTGTGTATATATATATATATATATATATATATATATATATATATATATATATATATATATATATATATATATAATGTAATGTAGAGAAAAATGGTATCGATAATTCATTAAGGATTTGTAGTTTCTACATTATTATGTTATATTACAGTTGTAATGGATTTTGGACTGCATCCCACTAATTTCAGTGTAGCCTGAAAGAAACAAGTAACCACCTTGCTTTCCAGAACTGTTTGCCTCAGTGTCATTCCTGCTTTATTTTAATCTGCCATCTTAGGTAAAATGTGTTTGTGACAGGCTTTGAGAGGTCACATGTCTTTGTTTTGCTTTTCTTTGGAATCAGTCTGAAGGACAAGAGAGCTGCAGGATCTCTCCACCCTGGCGAGAAGAAGAGGCTTTCAACAATGATTCATCTGGACAGGGGAAGCATGGCAGTCAGGTGGGTTGACTGTTAGACTGTGAAGGTCATGAACATTTCTGGGTTACTCAATCATATAAAAATCTGCAGGAAAACTAGTGGATAAAGGGCTTGAGTCTAACCAGACCATCCAGCACCTAACCACACCCTGTTCCTTAGTTAGTATATAACGGTTATATGTGCGGATTTATCTTATGTGAGAGAACTAGCAACTTTGGATGCAGATCTTACATCTTACAGTATGGAAACGGCATTTTGTTTCTATTTTGAACGCTGAATGACTAAAGTAGGATTTAATGCCACAGTAAAATAACACAGTAATATACTGTTAAGCCGCTTTTATGGCACGCATTTGCTATTGCATCTTGTATCCTTGATGGAACATTTGAACCACTCAGTAATGTTTTTTCCAGCACATTCTAAAGACTTAAAAACTCAGGACTTTGTATTGCCCGATCCATGTGTAAATATCCTCCTCTAATCACTTATCATACCTTCCGCTTTATCCTCTATTAGGGTTGCGGTTGGGTTTCCCATGCCCATCCAGTGGAGAACGTTTCGGGCGCTGGGCAGACACACCCAGGACAGGGCGGCAACCTATCGCTGGGCACACACTCACTCACACACACACTCTACATGGGGCAATTTGCAGAACTCAATTGACTTGATCCATGTTTTTGGACCGTGGGAGGAAACCAGACAACCCGGAGGAAACCCATGCAGACACGGGGAGAACATAGAAACTCCACCCAGATGGGAATTCGAAACGGGAATCCCTAGTGCTGAGAGGCTAACGTGCTAACCACTAAGCCACTGTGCCACCTATCTTCGGGTTGTTGTCCTGGAAAAAAGTTTAAATAAAATAATACAATAACTTTAACAATAAAAAAGTACTCGCTAACTTTTGCTAAGCCTTGATTTTACTAACTTATAAAACCCCATATACAAAAGCTCAAACGTCGAAATTCCAGACGTTTCATTTACTTATTTTACCAGTAACTGTTAATTTCGTAATTAAATAAATCAGTTATTTTCTGAAGACAAAGAATGGAAAAGATTTTACAGCTTTATAGAGAAACTTAGGGGAAAAAGTTACCCAGTGAATGTGAACTTGGCTTGGTTGTGTGAGCAGTTCTAAATATAGAGTGCATTTTTTTAATTCTCCGAAATAGACACAACCATAGGCTTTCATCTATCATCAGTGCCTAGTCTTTAAGTGGCAGCATGCATGCAGTGGAACAAACCCCTCCTCTGCATTCTTCTGGCCAGCTGAAAAAGTGCACTGTATTTATCTGGACCACCCTCTCATCCAGGCATTGTTCTATATACTGTAAGTGATGTGGTCGATCCTTAAAAGTACAGAGCACTCCAGTCTGCGTTCATTTATTGCAGATGTGTTGTCATTCAGCCAGTTAAAGCCACAAAGCAAGGGCGCTGCTGACAGTTTGGAGCGATGGAGTTATATGGTGGTCCTGATCATTTAATTGGCCTGCTCTCTTATTTTAAACATGAAGAGGGTCACAGAAAGGGCTGTTCATCCGCTAAAGTTTTGATTGACGCTGAGTGTCATACTGTACTGTCTGTGGAAGTGAGGCAGATTTATTTGGCATGTTTTTTTGTTTACTGATTCAGTTAATACGCTTGGGGTCTTTTGACAAATATCTGAACTTTTCCACATGCTCTTTTATTAACGTGTCAGTTTTTCATTACAGCCTTACTAATTTTAAATCTACGCAAACGTACCTTGTTATTCTTGGTCCTGACCCTAAATAGAGCTTAGACTGTATTGTATTCATTCGTCAGGCTTTCCAAAAAGCCTTTAGACCCTAAAACAACAAAGGAAATATAGACACAATGGGAGTTTTTACAACATCCTGCACAGGCTTAAACAGATGTCCATATCAACAAGTAGTGATATATGAATGTTAAATGGGCAAAGGTTTTAAGGTCTTTATATAAGAAGCCATGCTTGTCAATGAATAAAAATAAATCAGTTAAAAATTGTAATGACATCATCTTGTTGAGAAACCTCATTATTGAACATTCAATCATTTAAGTCACTTGAACATAGAATGTGAGGTACAAGAACTATTAAAGACAGGCTTGTGAGCTCCACTTAAACTACACTACACTTTTGTGGGTGTTCAGAAGTCCCTACCAGAACCCGATTGGTCCTGAAAGACGGCTGTTTCTTTGTCATGATGTCCTGGTTTGACCCATCGGGTGCATTTTTAACTCCCTGAAGCCTGTAAGTCATAATCCATAATTATATATTTTTTCTGATTCCTATCAAAATAGATTTTTATTTATATATTTAATGTTCATTTTTCTAGTTACAAAACGACCTGCACAGCATACTACCCCCGCTTATACTTAGTCCATTTGTAAACTGGTCATCATTAAACATTAAACCAATATAAACATGAAAAAGAGATTAAGACATTTTTAAAAAGAGAAGATGGAAGTAGACATTGTATAAAAAGAATATAAGAGTGGAATACACTCCTGCTTTATTTTTAGGAGACACATGAGTGGCTTAGGCAGTGTGCCCAGAGCTGCTGGTTTTATTGTGCAGCGGCACATCCACAGATCCGCCATTCAGGAGGCCAGAGACAGGCATAGCTTTGTGTGAGTGAGGGTAAGTGTGTGTGGCTACCTTCTGAAAACTCCTGGTCTCCAAGTAAAATTGTACAGCTGTATCAAGGCCACCTCTGCTAAAAATAATGCAAGGCTCCCCACTTAATTAGCACAATGTCAGGAGGGCAGGATGTAAGACTTATGCTTAAACATAAATAACAAAAGGTTAAAAAAATTAATATAACTGGGTCTTCACAAATTGTTTTTCCTGGAAGACAATACAGGAAGGTTAACTAAAAGGACTAAAGTATTGGAACACCTTAATTTTATATCTACAGTAGCTTTATTATAATCTCATGCTACGTTGATCCTTCTTCTGCCACTATAACAGCTTCTACTGTTTTTATGAAGGCTTTCTGCAAGATGTGGATTAAATTTTTGCCCATTCATTCAGTACATAATTATTGAGGTCGAACACTAATATTGGACAAGATAGCTTCCATTCTTAATTCCAAATGTATTTAGTGGTGTTGAGGTCACGATGGACAGACAGACACTGGGAGAACATGGAAACTCCACCTAGATTTGGATTTGAATCTGAATCACCAGTGCTGACAGTAAGCCACCCAGATGTGCAAGTCAATTATTTCAAAATAAACTCCAATCATTCCTTAGTGGAGCTTGGTTGTGCACCAAGACACAATCATGCTAGAACAGAAACAATTTGGTTGTTGGGGACTGGAAAAGAAAACCTTTACATTTAATGATTAAGAGTTGTGTCCCAATACTTTTGTTCATGTAATGTATGTATTGTGTTCGTCCCACACTATGAGTAAGGTAAATTAACTTGTCTGTTTCCTGTTTAAACTCCAAAAGGCTGGTCTTTGTGATATACTAAATTACCATGAAAGTGTTCCACAGGGAGATCAGATTGAAACCAGGTAAAGTGACCCGTGGGAAATTTAAACTCCATCTCTGCCTTGACAGCACTGACTACTGTTAATATGTAATGAGTATCACACTAGTCCAATTTAATGATTCTATAAGCCACTCATTAATTATGGAAAACTCCAGAATATAGTATACACCCCTCCTAATATACTTCAAGTTGGTCAATGTTAAAAATCAATCCTGTAGCCCAGGTTCAGGACTTGAATGTAAAAATTATTTAAGGATTGTGTTAAGATAAATATAAAAAACATACAACATTGTGAATTTAAGATGCAATAACAGAAGAGTTTTTAATTGTACACAGTTTTTTCGTGTTTAACTTTGTATTAAACTTTGCTGGTAGTGTTTCCCTTCATGTACAGTATTAAGTGGTAATAATTACCACACAATACTAAAGCTGGCCATGCATTTTAAGTGAGCTCATAAATGCTTGGTTAACCATAAAAGTGCCGTACAGCATTAAGCCAATGCCACTTAGGTGATTATTTTTTTAACTGGTTAAGCATTTTAACAAGGACGTAAATACTGGAAGGTATTTAATGTTTCTAGGTATATATATCCCCTTACATTCCCTTATTTAATTCCCTTATTTAAATATAAACTTATTTTAAATGTTGTCAAAAACTATAGTGACAGAATTAATAAAACATATTCTGATCATCACTTACCATAACTAAGTAATTATCTGTACTAGTTGTTAAAAACATAAACTGAATATAGGTTTGTGCAAAAAAAAATCCTTTAATTCCTTCCAGCATTAATAATCGAATTTGGGACTGGGACTACGACTGCACTGATAGGGACACCACTAATAGCGAGGACAATTTAATGTATCCAGTTCACCCATCGGAATGTCTTTAGATCTTGGAAGGTTTTCAGATTAGAGTTCATTCTTTAACAGTGGCATAAAATAAACAGAAACTTTTTATGATGCTGTTCTTTTTATACAGCTTTTTTCATGCAAATGCTAAATATTGGGCTATACAGTAATATTTATTTTTATTTAGTATCGGCCATAATTCTAGCAAACCCATATATTTGCCTTACTATTCTTACTTACACCATTCCCCACATGTGCTTTGTATTATGTATAATGTTGTGGTTTGAAACAGAATGGTCAGTATTTCTCTCACTATTCAAGAGCTGAAATCAATGAAGTCCGTCTAAATAAGAGTAATAGTATAAGGGCTGTTTGGTTTCTAGCAGTGGCTCAATAGAACACTTCACCCGTCGTTGCTTCATTGGGTCATCGCCACACTGATAGGAAGCAATTACAGTGGTCAGGGGTGAAGTGATTAACAATAATTATGGGATGCGGAACTGCTAATTGTCTGCAAGCTCTATGACAAGGTCAATACCTCCTTAATAAACTTACAATGGGAAGGCTTTGCCTTCTTTGGTCCAAAAAATGCCTTGGAACTTAAAAACATATTTATATGTGCATAACTTGCATAACACTTCCGATGAATGAGCTCTGGAGGAAAGAAAGAAAAGGTTTAAAACAAAGATCTAAATACATGTAAAATATGTGTCCTCACATACATGAGAGCCTAAAGCTATGTTTTTTTTTGTGTGTAAAATCCTCTTTAAAAACCTGACTAAACTTTGATGCTATCAGGATCATACTTAGGCAGCCCGGCCTACATCTAACCATTTTCATTTCATGGCTCTTTTCACTTTTGAATGGTGAAAAGGGGGGTGCTGCAGTGGGCTTCGAAGCTTTTCAACTCTTGAATGCTCATTCAGCAGTTTTAAGATCTGTCAAGCTGGGTGTGACCTAATGCATGCCAATCCTTGCTTCCTTGCTTTTTAGCTTTGTGGAGACAAAATACAGATAGGATAATTTTTTGCATGTAATTTAAATCCATTAGATCTAGTACTCATTCCATTTCCGCAAACCAAAGCTGAATAGTCTTGAAATTTGAAGATGTAATGGAAGGTGCATTATTAATATGAAAAAAGGATCATTAATAAACATAGTCATGGCAAAAATTAACACCATTAACTTGAAATATTTCTCAAGTGGATGAAAATGAGCCCATTTTGTATAAACAAAAATTTAAATAATCAAAGCATCAAAGTCTTTTAATAGTTTTCCCATTCTTTTTCTGTGAGTTGAAGCTCTTTAAAGTTTGTAAGAATCCTTTTTGCAATGGTAGATTTTAGCTCTCTCTCAAGGTATTTGGGTGACGAATCGTTGCTGGTTATAGAAGACTATCTTTTCCTTTTTATTTATTTTTTTATTTAAAACTAGAAAGTTAATTTATACGTTAAGTGAAGTAAATAAAAAAAAAATAGAGCAAAAATAAGCGATGTGTTCAAACTTTTGACTGATACTGTACATCAGTGTAACACACACTAGCATTACCACCACATCAACAAGCAAAAGCTGCTTTGTGGGGGTCATGTGAGGGTACATTTAAATTAATGAAGTAATTGCATTACAGGAAAGAAACGCATTCGAACACAATTTTTTAAAATTCATGTATTAGCAGCTTTTTTGTACTGTTTTTATACCGCCCCATGCGAGAACTGAACCCAGGACCCAGTTACTTTAAGGCCAGTGTACTTGCCACTGTGCCACCATCTTCTACACCCGTTTATTACTTCAGTTAGGTTTAAAAACATCTCAATGAAAGAAACCCAGTACTTGCTTACTTGAAAGCTAGCACTCATTTTTGCTTTTTTACTGCAACTGCAACATTTTCTGAAGTGTCTCAGTTCTCCAGCTCCCTTGCTGCTAGTAATAATGCTATTCATGTGGAAGCTAGCATCATGTTTGTTTTTAAAAGTAATTCCACTGCCAAATTACCTTTCCCTGTGCAAATATCTTTAATTGCAGAGTCATGTTAGCTAATAGGCTAACAGTTTAGGTTCAGTCTAGCTAGGTAGCTTATAAAACCTTTTTCAAATTATCTTAAAGGAACATTGTGTAAGATTTTACCTTAAAACAACAACTTTTAAAATATTTGAGATGTAAAAGGGAGATTTTATGGTCTGTCATCTATTTGTTACTCAGCACCTAAAATTCCTGCTCTCCCACTATGGAACTTTTTGCATTAAGGGAGTCATGATCATCTTCAAAAAGTGTACAGTATGGCTTTTACTTCTGTAACAGATACACCTAACCAAATAAAGATAAATGAATAAAGATTTGTTAAAAATATATTATCATACAGCTACCAAATCAAATTAGTAGATACAAATCAGTATCATAAAACAAAAAAATTCTTTGATTATAGGTGACTGACTCATTAGAATGTTTTTTAAAGTTTTTTTTTCATTTTTAAATCAAGTTGCTTTGATGTCATAAAATGCAACTTACATTTAAGGCTGGCTGTTACTACTTTTGAAACCAGCACCTAATTTAGTTTATGTAATTTGTTTGCCAATTTATTATTTTATTTATTGCTGTTTGCAGAGTGTTTTTCATCACAGCACAGCACTATCTCTCATCGACCAGTTGAGCTCATCACAAACACACTCATGCATGAGAATTGCTGTCAGCCATAGCAACAAGACCTTTACCCTTAGTAGTTCTCATGTTTTTGTAGAAAAGGCTTGTTTCAGAAAATAATACATAGGATTTAAACAAAAATCCTTAGTTAGAACGTTTTGGTGCAACTTCGTAACAGCAAATAATGTTCTTTCAATGGCAGGATAAAATGCTTTGTGAATACAGACCCTGGTGCTTTGGATAAGGATCAAATCCTTAAAGAAACCATTATAAAATTACTGCATATCAAAGGCTGGCCTACACCAATTGTAGTGGTTTTGGTTACTTTATTAAAACTTTTTTATAAGGATTCTACTAATAGCAGTGTATGATAACACAGAGAATTCACCAAAATTGTCAGTATATGCTCAAGTTTTCCAAACTATATCTTTAGGTTGCCAAGGAATTTTGTTTATAAATCCAAATGCGGGCTGAAAAGGCCTCTTATTCCAGGCTGTGCAACCTTTGAAGCCTTTATTTTGTTTCACCATTATTATAAAGCTTTACACCCCTAACTGCAATAGAGATCATGCATTGCTACATTATCATATTCATGAATATTAATACATTTTAACCCCTTATTCTTAATATCACATGGCTTTACTCAGACATACAGCTTTATGTAGACATCTGACTTTAATGCTTCCATGCCACATTACATGAAATTGGCTGACTTATTTATACTATTCCCTTCTTCTTGAGTAGTCATGTTTATAAAAAAAAATAAATATATATCCTCTACCTTATGGTGAATTAATTATGACTTGGCCATGTACATAAATGTGGAATTTGAAAATTGATTGAAAGATGAAAATTTGCTGCTTAAATGTTATACATGATTCTTCCTCTCTGAGAAATGTACTTTAATAAATCTTATAAACAGTTCAATCCAAAAGAAACACCTACTTATAAATTTGATGAAGTGGGTAGAAGACTTTTTTCTCTGAGACTACTATAACAAATCAAGTTCTATTTTTTAAGCTATTAAAACTAAAAAACAGACTCTGGCACTTCGTAAAACCATTCACTTTTGTGCTTTTACCCACAGTTATTAGAAGTCGAGGTCAGTCGGTCATAGTTATTGCTTTCTGTTTGTGGTTAGCTCCAGATCTGATTATTATTTTGATTAATATTCCACGGGTAAATACGAGGCATGATTTTTTATTTCTTTATGCCAGAGTTACTTTACTGAATGAGTTGCTATATAAAAACAAATCAACAAATAAAATACTACAGCTATAGTACCGAAAACAAATGATCAAAATCAAGATCAGGGATAAAAATTAATGGAAAATGAATTCAAATTTGCTGTTTCTATACTTAATTAGTTACTAAATTAAACTAACAGGTACAGACTTGCCCTCCATTAATAATGATTTGACACACACTACCTTTTTCCAATGAATTATGAATTTTAAGAGCCTCTCTTGGACTGTAGTTAAAATGCAGTATAGCCATTTAATCTGCACAGACTATTAGCGGCAGGCGTTTGGTATCACATTTGAGTGCAGTGTGTGATATCAGATCACATCATCCCTTCCTCCTTAATCAAACTGAGTGTAGCGTATGTGTCAGGCTAGGGAACACAGTGTGGCTGAATGCCACTGTCGCCTTGGGACCCACGGATAAGGCCATAAAACACATCTGTTACATACTTACCAGCTTGTAAAAGTTTAAAGCATGCTGTGAAAAGGATTTTTCCGTTTCCTTTTATGGTAACAGTAGATTAAAGCTATGTACAACAAGCATTTAATCAATGTAGGTGTGGTGAGCATCAGGATTAGGATGCATTTTAGTAAAACTCTGCTTCTTAAAATAAGTTTATAAGGATTGCTGATGAGGTTCTTCTAATTTTACCTGATGTGCCATTATCTGGTTTTGTGTTTTCTCTTTAATTAGCTATTTACTATAAAGGTTATATTTGCATATATACTACTAAAATAATGTTTTTTTTACGGGAAATGTTTGTGTAGAGGGCAAAATCATCAGCGCAACAGATTGGAATAGAGGGTAGAATGTTTTTAAATTCAAACTGGAGATATCTGATGAATCATGCATTAATAGCTACATTGCACTTGGATGATTTGCAATGAAAATAAAGGGAATAAACAATTCAAAATAAAAACATCAGTTTTTAGGCTGGTTTGCTCTGCTGACTGTGCATTAGTACTTTTAGATGTGTGTTATAAAAAAAAATTATCAATGCTTTTCACCTGACTCATTAGCTTTCAACTAATGACATGTATTTTATTTTTTTTATTTTTTTAGAAAAATTTAAGAGGAAAAATAAAAAATAAGATCCAAAGAAAAATAGTCTTTGTTCAATGTTCCTTATGGATAATGTGTTAACTTATTATAATTTAAGATATCAGCAAAACATGTCCTTTAAACAGGAGCATCGGGACTTGTTTGAGGTCGTCTAAGCTGCAGTTGGGGCATTTAAGGTCCCGTCACAGTATAACCTTGACTTTCATGCCTTTTTCTTTCCACAAAAGCGATGTGGCTGTAACAGGACAGCAGTCGATGCTTACACCATCATGACAATGAACATCTGTCCTACTTCAGTTAAAATTTAGTGGCTGCAATAAAAGCTATCATTTAAAAACACTCCTCAAGCTGTTCCATGACTGGGCCACAGAGAAAAGAAACAATAGACTTATTTGTAATGACTGATGGACTGGTGTGAATTGTGTGGGTTTTAGATTAATTTACTGATCAGTGATTTATGGTGAAGCTGTGTTCGGAAGTTTCCTGTCACCACCGAGCTGGAACGATGCCGTAATAGGGTGTGAGAGCATTCAAGGGCTTCCAAGAGCCTTAATGAAATCCTCGGAGAAGAGAGCTGACAGGCCGTCCCGCTGCAGTGGGGGGTCATGCTGTGTTGATGACAATGTCAGAACACTTTACACCCAACACAAGGTGCTTATCTTTCATAAAGGCCAATCATGCCTACAACTCTGTTGCCATTTTAAGTGGGCCACAGTGGATGCTTCTGACATGTGTGGGTGATGGCAAGCTAAACTTAAGTCTTTGAAAAGATTGGGTAGTCAACACACGTCAACGCATGACAATGCATGCCGGGGGGATCTTAAAATTTATTACATTTATGGTAGCAAATGTTTCCAGATTCACACTTTTGGATGTCTGAAGTATGCCCACAAACCGGGCAATTCACTGTGTTAAGGACAATGATGAATGTAGCTTTCAGAGCAGAATCTGCAAACAATTATCAATCGTGTGGCTGGAGGAAGGGCTTGCTGGAGGGCTTGCCCATGTGGTCCACAATCCACAGAGTTAAAGCTAGCAAGCCAAAAGGTTTGTCTTTGTCTTAGCACAAAGCTTCTTTGTCTTAGTACGGATATATTACTTTAATCTATCTTCTGCGTACGCCAGGTTAAAAAGTTAAATGGTGATGTACTTATGCTGCCCTGCATCATATATGTTTCCTAGGTTCTATTTATGTGGAGGGTGGTGCTTTCCTAGTGTATTTTCCCAGTATCTAACCTAACGCGTTCATTTTTTATCTTCATGTTTTAGCATGATAACACTTCATAGGACAAATAATTTTCTCTGATCTGCTCTGCTTCATACTGTCATTCTGTTTTACCCTCATATATTTCTAAAATGTAATGTTAAGTTCAGTAAATTATTGTAAAATATGCATCGACATAGATAATTTGTAATTATGTATCTATTGTAATTATTAATTTGTGCTTCTAAAACAATCTTTTAGATGATTTTAAATCTTTCAGACTTTTAGATTAAATATATTATTAAAACCTATAATATATATATTTAAAAATATTTTGTTATAAAACTTTTAAACAAACATTAATGAATTCATAAAAGGAAATTTATTAATATTTCCTTTGATTATTTTACCTACCTGCTCCCTCTGTCTGTAGTTAAATGGCCTTCTAAATGCTTCTCAAGGATTATTAATTGTTTGTGCAGAATCAGTAAGTAGTAGTACCTTTTTATTTATTTCTTAGTCCTCTGTCACAGTAGCTTCGTCGACTTGTGTTAGAAGATAATTATATATATATATATATATATATATATATATATATATATATATATAATTTTTATTTTTATTTTTTTTTTTTGGATTAAACTCACTTTTGTTAATTAATGAATTCATTCTGTAAGTCAGGTGAACTGCAGATAAGAAATTGCCAGTAAATGTGAATGCGGCTGGGATCTCCACATTACTTTGACCACATGATATGTCGAAAAGTATTTTGTTGTAGCTAAACCTGTGGTCTTGCTTCTCTTGTATGTTGGTGTAATGGTGTATATATTTAACCACAACTATTTTTTGTAGTCAGTCTGTTGTAGTTGTTTCTCCCAATTATTTTATATTGTCATTATGCCATAAACAGTCGTATATTTATTACAGTATGAAACTGAACAGAAGATTAAACTCATCGTATAAATAACTGAATTGCATTGGTACTCTGTGTAAATTTTAGTCATTAGGGCTGAATACATGAACACAAACATAACCTGTTCAGACATGCTATACTGATAATATTTGGTCAATAGGAGATAAGGATATGAGAAAGTATACACAGGAAACAGCCGTGACAACAGTACTTTGTAGTTTGAATGCCTAAAAAAATTCTTATCTATAAAATATACGACTGGTTTCCTGCTTTTTCTTGGCACTCTTGTAATCTACCTGGCACTTGCTCTGGAAGGAAGTTCCTTATATGGTTGTTTGGATTTGGCGCCTAAATCTGTTGCTTATTTGCCATGCAATGTGCAAGACTAACCTCTACCCCAAAAACCTTCATAGACATTTCAAGTTGCAAGCTTTTTCTATGTTCCTTTTCCAGAGCTTTCTTTTTCCACCATATTTAGAAATATTTGGTATATCCCATACCTTACATGCCAAATGAGTTTTAAACTGGGCAAAGTGCATTACTAGAAAGCAAGACATTTTTTTTCTACCAAAAAAAACCTTATTTGACTGTATGAAACTTTCCTTCATTCCTTGCCTTTTAATTTAGACTAAAAGAAAAAGAGAAATTGCATAGGTAATTTTTTCCATAGTTGGGTATTACTTGGTAAATATTACAGTGAAGCATTATTGTTGTCATTGTTAAATTACACTAGATTTTTAATAATTTCTTTGTAATAGTCACAAATGCTGAAATAGACCCTTCCTTTAAACTGAAACTGTTTATAGACTAAAGCTTTAATATATCCACATACTTCTGATGTTTATTTTACTTGACCCGTTAGACTCAGGAGAACTTGGTAGTCATTACTATCATAGCTCATACTGTCATTATGAATAAAGACAATGGCTAGCTTCTGTTTAACAGAAGTGAAAATAATGCATCAATTTTTATATGACATTAATGAAAGTATCTTTATAAGATGCAAGTAAACGTTTTGTGATACATTTTCTCAGTTGTCCTGTTATCTCCCAGCAGTTGTTCCTTTATTTGTAAGTCCCAATGGATGAAAGCGTTTGCTGAATGACTAAATGTAACTTTGAGACCTTAAAGGATGTGCAATGCATCTGGAACTGAAGCCAGAGGGCATGCCAATACACACCTACAGAAATGCAGGTTTAGACTCGAGTTATCTCTCAAAACTGTCCGTTAGCACTCTGTTCTTAAACATGTGTGTTGCACATTACTTTATTTAAATTTTTATTCAGTGCATTCATTTTTTTTTTAAATCTTGCAGATGTTTTTCTTTAAAGACATGAGATCTTAGTTCTGTAGTCTAGTTTTATAATATTATAATATGTTTGATCCTGTTTGCTGGAGATACTTAATCAGAATTGGAATACTTTATTATTCCCTGGGGGAAAATTGCAAAACTTTAAACTTAACTGATCAGTTAGCAAGTGATCTTGTTTGGCTATTTATTATCCAAATAATTTAATAAAATAACATATTTTGGTCCTTGACAGAAGTTTCCATCCCAAATCAGGTTTTTTAATATTTTAAAGTTAACACAAAAATGCTCTCAGTTTGAATATTTTTCAAGTTAACACAATTCTAACAATGAGTTAACATCTACAAATTTTAATGCACAGATACGGTTTATTAATTGTATTTAACATATTGGGGGAGGGGGGAAGGTTCATTTATAAAGATTTACATTAAAATGGCATATTGAAATATGACAGAAATGTGTTACTTATGCTCAACTTTTAACGCAATTACATAATAAATGTATTCCTCAAGCAGGGGCGTTCAACATTTTGTGCAAAATGTAATGGCTATGTTTTAGAATTTCATTGTTTATTTATTCAGTTTCATTGAATGTTATTTTTAATGAAAATCATGAAATCGTTTTCATAGGGTTGTAATTTAGTACTAATTTTCTGATTGGAATAATATAAATTCTGTTTATTGTTGACCTTTTTATTAAATTGAGCTTGTCTTTTAGCTATGCATTATTAAGAACATTACCGGCACTTAATTTTTAGCCATTCCAGTCTGATTAAGTCTAATAAAGGCTGTCATGCATATTCCTTAATTTCGTATTAGGAAATTTAGGAAATGGAAGCCCATTTATTTAAGGGGCATCCTTGTTTTAGTCATGTTTCAGTCAACAGTCATCAGTTAAATAATTTGTAAAGGAAAAGAGAACAATCCTTTAGCTACAGATCAGTCAATTAGCCGATAAAGAGAAGTTCTGCATATATGCATGCACACATGAAATGAGCCCAAAGGAATCTATTCATGACTTGACTAGTAATACGAAACTTCAATAGAGGCTGCTTATTGATTTTTAAAACTGCTTTAATGTGCTAAATTAGTTATAGTACAGTACCTTCATGAAGTTATTCTTGATTTTTAGTAAACACATGAAGCTCAATAAAATTATTCTATTTGGGTCAATTTATGTTTTATTATGATGTTTTATTCCATGTAATTTGCAGTTCCAAAATAATCTTCAGCTAAATGTAATATAACTTTTGTTTTTTGGCTAAAAATGTACCAGGGATGTTGTATGGCCAACTCGGATGTTGTGTTCTGACACCAACCACCAACAAGGGATACTTGTAAGTCAATTTGGATAAAAGTATCCGCTTTATGATCTAATGTCATTTCTTTTTTTGACATCATGTTGACACCAGAACACCAAATTTACCACTTCTAGATTATCTATCTATTACTTAATGATTGTCTAATTGTCTAATGTTATATACCAACATATGAGCTTTATATTTAACCTTAGGGTATAAATTTCACTGGGACCACACAATTGACCCTTTTTGTCCAACCCTACCTTGGTGGTCGTTTCTATGTAAAGTATGTCAAGCTTTCAACAGACAAAAATGTGTTCACCCATCTTTCATATTTACTGTTCATATTTGTCAGTCATGTATATCCCTTATTACACATGTAATGCCAACCACATAATTTTTACTATCACATCAGCAGAGATCTGCAGTAATCTTATCAAATTTGCCTAAAAGCTCTCTCCTGTTTTCTCAGCATCAGTGCTACCATTTTAAAATCTAAAGAGTTCCAACTGCAATGACAGTAAGAAATTCGTAATCCTGCCTCTGTTCCAATTGCATGAACACAAAACCTAGAATTTAAACGCTATTATTTAGACTATGACTATTTAAAATAATCAAAGTGCTTAATATTTAAGAAAAGAAAAGTGTCACAACTGTTTTTTAACCTACCTCAGACAAGTTAACACTCCAACCCCTTTAAAAGTCTTTGATCAGTGAACTATAACACTGCTCACCTCATTTATTTCAGTTTGTTGCAACAGTTGTTTTAGTTGATAATAAACCATTATAAAGCATGCTTGTCTAAATTGTATTTTGGAGTAGGTTTAGCATGATCAGCTACAATTTAACACGGGTTAACAAGTTTTTTTTTCTATTGCTGCACATATATTTTAATGTGTAACATATTTGCTCTTTACATGTGATCATGTACCATTTCAGTACTTCAAATCTGGCCTTACTGGTCTGTCATGTTCCCTGAAATCTGCTAATCTGTTTTAAACTTGCGTAATCATTTAGAGTATGTTTGTATGTCATTTTGAGCACAAGGAAAGCAATGTCTGGATACACATGTGTATATGTATGTTTGGTGTATATATATATATATATATATATATATATATATATATATATATATATATATATATATATATATATTTTTTTTTTTTCATACATACATACATTCATTCATTGCTCTGCTCATTCATTGTCGCGGTGGGGTTCTCCATGACCTTCCAGGGGAGAACGTTTCGGGCGCTGGGCAGATACAGGGTGCCAATCTATCGTTGGGCACACACACACTCAGACAGACACACTCTATATGGGTCAATTTGGAGAACTCAATTGACTTGATCCATGTTTTCGGACTGTGGGAGGAAACCGGAGAACCCAGAAAAAAACCCACACAGACACGGGAAGATCATGGAAACTCCACCCAGATTGGTATTCAAATTGGGAATCCCTAGTGCTGAGAGGCGAACGTGCTAACCACTAATATATACACATATATAATGTGTGTGTATATGTGTGTGTGTGTAT
>JAFMOD010001740.1:358657-402133 GCA_019802435.1 Corydoras maculifer
TTTTTTTTTTTTCTCTTATTCCATGTCTCTCTCAGTGACTTGAAAAGCAATTTAATATTTTTTAACCTAATTTGATAACATGTCAACTTACCATATAAATGTAATTTGTAGTTCTTCAATTGCAATCTGTAGTCCATTCAGTTTCCTTTAAGAGCCTGATGCGTTCTGACTTAGAGAATTCAACAATGCAGTTAGTTAAATAAATGTTTTTTTATTATTATATATTTTTTGTATTATAAAAAAATTTGGAAAAAGAAAACACCAATTAACGATTAATTACACATTAGCAAGAAATGTCATCACCAACCAAGTGGCAACTTTATACTTAGAGAGAACTAGAACTATAGCATATGATATATATACCTTATTTAAAATCAGATTCAGAGCTAAATGTTTTTTTTTCATCTGGGAGGTGTAATTGCTAGTGGGCCACATTTTGGTTGATCTTGTAAAAAACTTACTGACTTTAATATTTTAATATATTTAGCATCATGGCTTAGGTTTTGATGTTGTGTACACCCGACATTAATCAAACGTTTGCTTTGGTTATGCTGGATACAAAAGGGTGTAATTGCTAACGTGTTAATGGCCTGTCTCAGATGATTAGACTACACATAAAGCAGTATTTAGCACAATCAGAGTCGTGTCTGTTCAAATAATGTAACTTTGAACTGAGTGTGCTGACTGTGCATTGTGCCATTAAAATGAGGACAGCTTGTTTCAGTGCAGTTGTTGTAACTGGTTTCAGACTGAGTTTATTACCTGATATATCTTAGGAGTTAAGGAGGGTTATTGTGCTGGCGGTGCTTTCAAGCTCAGACTATCTTTAAAGATTTTTAAAAGATATGGTCCGTGGGTGGATGTATGTGATTTCCCAACTGTATGCATCACCAAGGTTGGCATTTGATCCAACTTTCCCATCGTGTGAACTGTACACTACACCTATTTCACATGTTTTCTTTATGACTGTTGCAGTCATATCTGCAAATCTGGTCTTATCATTGCACAATTACTGCATTATGAAATAAATGCCATTGTTTCTAATCATCTAATATTCTGACTCCAGTAGATTTTGTTTTGTAGTGTTTACCTTTGCATATTGATTCAGTGATTCTGAATTGCACAGGGGAAAAAGAGAGTTAATAAACACAAACTATAAGAATCTGCACATCTAATTTTATATAAAAGTCAGTTTGATCAAGCTGTGTAAATTAATATTCATTAATTGTCAATGTATGTTTTTTTTGTATTTATGAAATCCATTTATCTGCTTTATTAGCTTTATTCATACGCAGGGCTGTAAGAACTTATTTGTTTTGTTGCGCTTAATAAATCACTCATTAGATTTACAACCTAATTATGGTAGAAATACAGTGCCTTTATCGCACCTCACTGTTCTATGCAAATTGTATAGAAGCAGAATCGGTAGGTCATTATATAGGACATTTTTACTAAGTCAGTTTAAGTCCTGTTTAAATGGGAAAACTGCCCATTCATTTTATGAACCAACGTTGCTTTTTGATGGTATTTGTAGATTTTTACAGACATGGGGTGAATTTATTATGGCTTAAAAGCCTCTTCTTGGTTTTGATTTAATGATCTTTACTTAGAATGAATTTGTAGTATACACATAAACAATGACAGATTTCTATATACACCTAATATCCATTGTATTTCTTTAATAAAGCATGAACTTAAGGCTGTAATGTACATCACTCCCACTGGTCTGGAACAAGCAAGTGCAATTGGGTCTGATGCATTCTCATCTATTCCATATCTCACCAAAGACTAGCTCATATATCAAACACAGCCCTGAAACCAGATGCTCTCTCTCTCTCTCTCTCTCTTTTTCTTTCTCTCTCTCTCTCTCTCTCTCTCTCTCTCTCTCTCTCACACACACACACAACAGACATGCACACACTTTCGCTCTCTCTCTCAGTAAACTGTGAATGGTAATTATTAGGTCGGAAATGGTAATTGATGATATTACAGCATTCAGGCAATAAGATGGCATAGTAGAACATTATGCTGTGATATAAGGTTACAGAAAATTCTGCAATTATAATTGTACTTTCCCAGGTCCAAGCTCTGTCTCTCTCTCTCTCTCTCTCTCTCTCTCTCTCTCTCTCTTTATTAATTGTATAGGACACAACATATTGTACTTATGTAAATTATAAACTCACAAATAAGAGCTGTACAAAATGATTCAGCCCATTAATTAATTTTGTGTAAAGTAAATTTAAAGAAAAGTAAAGGAGATTACATTGATACATTGAAGATTACAAAAAATACATTGCTAACGCGTAATGGCCTATTTTTTACTTTTATTTATTTATTTATTCAATAAAGAGTTAAATGCTTTGTGAGCTAATAGACCATTTTTCTTGCAGGAACAGTTTCAAATGACAGTCATAGAGAGCTGAGCAATTTAGTATCTCTAATTCACCTACCAGCGTGTCTTTGAATTGTGGAAGGAAACCGGAGTTCCCAGAGAAAGCCCACGCAGGCACAGGCAGTACTTGCGAACGCCACACAAAAAAACCTTTGTCTGACCCCATCCGAGAATCAAACTCAAGACTGTCTAGCTGTGAGGTGAGAGATCTAACCACTGTGCCGCCATGTCGCCTGAAAGCTGAAAGATCCACAAACAATCAGCAACTGAAGCTGGTTATAATAAAGGCCTGGCAGAGCAGCTCAAAAGAGGAAAAGCCCATGGCTTCCATGTGTTAGACAACCATTGACTGTCATTAATTCACATGAAAGTAAAAACCATACTTCTCACTTAGGCAGTAAGTAATTTGAATAGTCTGTTAACATGGTTAGATATGAATGCACTGGAAGATATTTTTACTTAAAATGAGTAACAATCTGAAATGTATTGCAAACATCCATGCATCCATCCATCCATCCACCAATCGTAATTCTGCTTAATTCTCTACAAGGGTTGTGGGGGTGTGTTCCCCATTCCAATACAGGGGAGAAACTTTTAGACGCTGGGCAGTTACACCCAGTCCAGGGTGCGAATCTATTGTTGGTCACACATACAGAAGCACACACTATATAGGGGATATTTAGAGCAGCAAATTTACCTTGAACCGTTTATGTAATATGTTGAAATCCTGTAGAGTAAATCGAAATCTTTTTTCGAGTTATTCAAGTTTTCTACAGAGACGAAACAATTTTAACAACAGTGTGATTTAGATAAATTCTTGTTAACTGTATTATGTTATGTAATATTAACAGCAAAAAAAAATGTGAACCAAAATCTTGAATCTAGATCTTGAATTTTTAGCACAAACTATGAGCTGAAATTTCTCACACAATGTGGCCGGCAAAAATCAGAGTATACAGATGTTACAAAGTTTATTGGCCATCAAGTCTGTTAGAATTCTTGGAAATGCGTGTATTATCTGTCTTCTAAATTGTAATCGTCAGGGCTTAGAGATGCCCTTAGGCCATATGGAATCTCCAGGGAGCTCTGGTACAGGCCTAGTATTGTTAAATATCTATAGTAGTGACAGCTGGAGACTGAGGTGTGATGGAAAGTCACAGAGAGTGTTAGAGGTGCAAAAGAGCAGCACAAGGCCTCTGTTGTATTGGCACTTGCCTGACCCTATCCTGCACTCCCACACACACATACTAAACACAGCATGACCCTCCAGAGATGAAATCCAGCACACACGCCAAAACGACTGTTTTTATTTTCAGTCATCTGTAGAAAAGAGGCATTCGGGGTCAAGCATTTGATTTTGGTGCCCCTTCATACAAGGTGACTTGCTTTTTATCAGAGCCGAGCCTTTGCTGACCTCTCCATGTTATTCAGGTCTATGGTGCATCAGTACTGCCTTTGTTGGCAAAAACAGCATGAGCAAAACCTTGTACAAAACTGACGCCAAATGGAAACAGAAGTATGCATGGTCCAACCACCTAGAAGGTTGTGCTTGTTTTTCCTATTAGGTTTCCCTCATGAAGACTAGAGACATATTATGCCATTCCAATGCACAGCGCAGCAGACGCCACCAAAGTGGAAACAGATCTTTACACTGGCCTTTACAATTTCAGTTTTAAATCAGAACCCACACGTTGTCAGACGCCCCAAACGGAAACCATTCGTCTTTGACCTATATCCTCCGAAATGTTCCAGGTGTATTCAGGTACACGTCAGGGGGAAGAAATGTGTAGGCTATTAGAAAAATATAGACAGGAAGACTGTAGGAGTAATAAAAACTGTATGAAGGCTGCACTTAATATTTTCAAAAATAAAGTAAAATAAATCCGCTCATGTCTGAGAAGAGGCAGCTCTAGATACTGTTTTAGTAATCGATCTCAAATTTTATAAGCAACACAAAATCACTAGCACAGGCAACCAGCAAAGCAAATTTAGTGTCTGGGGTTTTCTAATTGCCTACTGAATACAAGCCTCTGCTGCTGATGATCAGCAGTTTTTTACTTCCTCTCATCAATAAAAATTAGAGTAATCCTTCTGCTTCCTACTGGCTGTAACTGTCAGTGTTTTATTTTTCAGCATGTATTCTGAACATACTCAGTTCAGTAAAAAACACGAGGAAGAGATTTCTCAAGCTGTGCACAACGTTTAAGAGGAAATGATAATAGTTTTAATGCATATCACTGATAAATCATCTCATCTTATTATGTTGACCGCTTAAACCTCTACTAGGGACTTGGGAGGTTCCCCATGCCCATTAAGGGGAGAATGTTTCGGCACTGGGCAGATACACCCATGGCAGCGTGCCAATCCATCACTGGGCAAACACAAGCACTATATCATGGTATTTCAGATGAGGGCAATCTAGAGCAGTCAATTTACCTTGAATCTTCATTTTTAGATTTTGGACAAAAATCGGAGAACCCTGAGATTACCCCGTGACCGTGAGAGAACATGGGAACGATTGGGATTCGAACCTGGATCTCCAGCGCTGAGAACATGCTAACCACTAGGTCACCGTGCCGCCACTGAGGAATCATATATTACAGCAATTAAAAAAAGGTAAAAGTCGTTCACACCTCATTAGAACCTTAACAAACCTGGATTATATGACTGATATCATGTTAATATTGTCATAAGGAGCAGAACATGAACAACAGCTTTTTCTGTTGAACTAACAGGTAGGCAGTAATTCTATATGAACAGGTTGCCTCAGGAATAGTTCCGGTTAAAAATTGAATCACGGTTCTAAATCAATGTGTGTTGATGGAATGTAACCACATTAGAGTAAAAGCATAATATCCAGTATAAGTACAGGTTTGCTTTTTGCTGTTGCACCACTAACAATGAGCAGAAAAAATGCATGACCTGAAATTTGAACATGGATTTTATTAGATTTAGAGTAAACTCAGGGGCAATGGAAGGGAACTGAGCCTGCACCAACAGAACAGAAGTATAAGCTAAGTACTCCAACCGAATAGGCATGTGATTTTCTCTATTAAACAATTAATGACATAACAGTAAATGCCTACCTGATCCCATTACTGGCACTTTATTTTTGCAATATATTAAAAAGACAAAGTAAAACTTCTGTAAACTATCTGAGACGTTTGCAGTCATTCTCACCAAAAGTATAATGTATGAAAGCTATGGCAATGTGTAATTTATTAATATACTTGAGACTTTATTTAACAGACAAAAGGACTTTGAGGGTGTGGTAGTTTAGCGATTAGGGTGTTGATCTATCAGTTAAAAGATTGGAAAGGTGGCAATGACATCACAAATTCCTTTTCTCTTTTTATTGATTACAGTTTGGATGGTCATTTTCATTTTTTGGCATATAGAATCAGTTCATCTTAGATGATTTTGGTTTATATTGCATAGAAATTACAGATAAAGTTTACTTACACTTTACATCAATCATGCAGTTTTTGCCCAGGTGTGGAATGTTTTTGAACTTCAAAGGTATTGTGTATGACAATATAATGGATATAATATTTATTCTAATAGCCTACCAATATTTTCTAAAGAACACACAAGTGACCAGCATCTCTTAAATATCTTCATTATCAACATTAAAACTGTAGTTCTATGTGACATCATCATGAATTAATGCTACATAGTACTGAATGCTATAGGTGTTTTTTTTTTTTTTTTATTGCAATCTGTTCTTTCAATATCATGCAGCCCTAGTAACGGCATGAATCATGCTTAAAGGATTTAAACTGAGGACAGTGTGACTGATGAATGAAGGATTTGCTGGCGAGGCGAAGCCGGGATAAATATTTAATGATAAAACAATGTGAAATATTATATGATTATCTCACTTATAACTCTTAAATCACACATAACAAGCAAACCAAAATGTTTAGCTGATACGTATCACACAATATGTACTGTAATTATTCTCAAAATGCATTTAGTATGCCTTTCATATTGAAATAAACATTATAATATTGTCAGATGAAGTAGTTGTTGCTAATAAAAGTGCAAATTGCCAAATTATTATTTAACCCTTATAATGATTACCATATTTTATATGATTAACATTTAGATTCTGATTATTACTCATAAAATCCTATTCATACATTGTCTACAAATAAACACAACCATATGAGGCAGTGGTAGAAATTAACTTGATGATTTTAAAAGAATTCGTAGAGTGCCTGTTTCACAATGTAAGGTAAAGGTTAGCTGTAGGAGTGGCTAAATCGCCAATATAATCGAATGTTAATAAATGAAGACTCTGATGGTGATACATCAAGCTTAGATAGTTGACAGTGAGTAACAGTTGCCCAAAGTTGCAGCAAAAACAAATAATGGCACTTGTTTGAAGGCATAACAAATTTCTTACTGTAAATATTTGCCAACCCTCTTCGCCTTGAGTGGTGTATGCCGACATTCATCGCTTGAGAGAAAAACAGTAAACGTCACATGGTTTTTAGTTCTCTAGCGCATGCTGCTTACGTGCGCCACATTATTTTGAAAACACAAGGATGGGCTTAACGGGGGTGGAAACTTTTATACAGCTGCATGTAAGAGCAACACACTCGCTGCACTTATTTTACATTAAGGAAACCATTAAGGGAGCCTTTCAAAAAACCTACAAGTTGACGATTCTCTCTTTAGTCTGAGAACAATTAGTGGTGAAATTAGCTTTGCGGTCATGACTAAATTGTCTTTCTCTGTAATGACAGTATAATGAAAAGCTTTTACAAATGTCACTTGACCTTTATAATCACATGTCTGGAGAGGACAAAACATTTCCAAATTACAATGACATGTGGAACCTTTAAAAAGCAACACGAGGCATGATCTTGCGAAGTAATTCGAAGTAACGCAGCACTTGGGAGAAGAGGTAACCCAAGATGTTCTACTGCTACTAGGAAGATGCGTCGGTTATAAAAAGGTTGCAGATTGAGGAGGTTACGCTGCATACTCCACATTATTGTCAACACTGAGCCCTGATTTACATTCGGGAGGTTGGATGACTGATGCAGTGTTTGCATTTTGAAGAGCGTTAAAGCAGCGCAACATATTTACTGTAACTTCAATACCACAGGTTTATTGAAAATAATAAAGCGTTTTGGCAAACTAAATCTTATTTCCAACACTATATAGAAACCAGATTTTATCCTGTGACCAAATTTCTCGCTCATATCTAAGAGATCAGCAAAAAAGGGAACAAAATAGAGCAAAAAACAGAGTTTGTTGGCTTAAGGACTGGCCAACTAGTCGAGTGTTGCTTTGAAGGAAGCGCTACTGTTAGCCTTGTGAGTCATTTTTAAGTCATTCCCAGCAGCCTGTTGTGGACAGTAAAAGGGAAGTGTTGCTTCCGGCCTATAAAATTAAAGATCCCTATTTCACTAGATGAAGAACCTCTTGAAGAGCTAATTTTATGCAAATAGTCCCACATAACCTTTAAAACATTTCTTTTTGTTCTCTAGAACATTAACCAGCTGAGCCTGCAGTTTGTATCATACAGTGTAATGTGTTCGCATTTTGTCATTTGCTTGTTTGTATTGTTATAATTTATCCATTACTGCGCAGTCTCAGTTCGGTGTTTCAAAATTCCTATTCAAAATTCTGTTATATATAATACAATAGATAATTGACAATTGATCAACTATAAAATGCTTAAGAAATTATATAAGAAGAAATAAATAGATATATGTAAATAAATAAGCATTCATAAGGAATAAATGTTAATATTTTAATGTTCCTCTGAAAATTTACCATTTCTTTAAACTATGCAGTTTTAAAAGAGACATATAAAAATATCCATCCATCCATTATCTTCCGCTTTATCCTATATTAGGGTCGTGGGGGGGGGTTCCCTATGCCCATCCAGGGGAGAACGTTTCGGGCGCAGGGCAGATACACCCAGGACAGGACGCCAATCTATCAATGGGCACACACTCACTCACTTACTGTACACACTCTATATTCAACTCAATTGACTTGATCCATGTTTTTTGTCTGTGGGAGGAAACCGAAGAACCCGGAGGAAACCCACGCAGACACGGGGAAAACATGGAAACTCCACCCAGATGGGGATTCGAACCGGGAATCCCTATCGCTGAGAACGTGCTAACCACTAAGCCCCCGTGCCACCCTATATAAAAATATGAAACTTTTATTTAAATGTCATTAAACATGCTTGTTTCAGTCACCTATAGCTTTGGTAGAGCACAGTTAAATGATATATTTTAATCTTAAAACTTGCTGTTACTTTTAATCCTAAAACTTGGCATGGGTTTCCTCTGGATTCGCCGGTTCCCCCCTCCCCCCCACAGTCGAAAAACATGGATTCAAGGTCAATTAAATGATTTAAATTGCCCCATAGAGTGTGCAGCTGAAGCAGCGATAGATTGGCACCCTGTCCTGGGTGTATCCCCCAACATAGATGACATGTTGAATATTGGGTTATTGTCACACTTGTGGTATATACGTGTATGTTGTGCTGGTATGAGTGGATCACATGCAGCACTGTTGAAATTTTTAAACATCTTAGTGACCTTGCAAACTTGAAAATCCTCTACCCGTTCGAACTGTCTCAAGTACCGATGAGGTATTAGATAATAATTTGCACAAACTATGTAACACCATGTGAGAAAAAGTCCCTGATCATCTACAAGATGAGGCATGTGGTGCGTGTGTCTATTAGAGTACACAGTGAGTGAACATGGGTAAAGACAGAAGCTCTGCTGTGTCTGATCCAATTTTAGGAGTGCAACTACCCCACTATATCAATGTCACTGCAGAGCTGGGAATCATTCTCCACTCAAAAAGAACCTTTTTCTGTGGGGGTCCTGATCATATACTGTAAAGGAGTCTAACAAAATATGTAGAATAAACAGATGGGCTACAGTCTATAATGGTAGAACTACAAAGTCCATCTATATGATAAGTAACTGATAAATTGGACAATGATTAAAGCAACCTAAAAGGTAATAGGTAAGAATGATTGGATCAACCAGATAAAATTTAGACCACAATTTAGATACCAGTGATGTGGAGGTTAAAGTAATACTTGAAACACGAGCACACTCTTGGATAGAAACTGCTGCAACTCCAATTTTTTCATTTATAGCCTGTCATAAAATTAAAGCATTAATATTTTAGTGAGTGCTCTATGTAGGCATTAGTATTTATTGCTGTGGTTATGCCCTTCTGTTAGACCTGAGTAAGGGCCTGAAAAGATGTCCTTAGCATAGATTATTTTTGTGCATCTGTAAGCTAAAATGACTGTCAGGGCACATTAAAGTACAGCTGGATGCACGGATGAAGGTTTTGAAGTGAACAGAGACTAGGGGGTTTCAGGATTTCTATTGATGTAGAGGTTTAATATGAAAATGACAAGTCAGTTAAACAAAAGATAAAAGTGGTAGCCTATGAAACTGTGGCCTATTCACTCATCTTCAGCAACGCTATCTGATCCCTCGGCCCAATAGATTGTCCTAGAGGCCTTAAACATTTAGTTTGCAATGTGACAATAATTAGAAACTGACGATTTTGAGTCATTCCACAACTCAGACAGCTACCAATTTCCCCCTCTCATTTTACCCGAGTAATACCAAAGCTGCTGGAGGAACTTAAATCTCGTGCTTTGACCCAACTGTGAGACCGCACACACAAAAGTGCTGAAGCAGCCGTTTTGCCCACATCCAACTGTCTGTCTACATGGCTAATTGATGAGCGCAGACTGAAGCAGCTCAGTGTTATGATTCTACTGGATTAGCAGTACGATACCTAATTACAGTAATGTAATTTCACGGTGACAGCTGCACGGAGACGACTGCAGCACATCTGAGCATCTCTTTTACTTACTACATGATACTGTTGATGTGCTGTGTGTGCAGACAGAGCTTTCAATTCTCACCAAAGTACAATATTTTAAACATTTAAATGGCTGTTTAAAATCAGTTTGCAGATGTTTATGCCAACAACACAATATAACAACACAATATGGTATAAAAGAGATATATAATGTGTGTGTGTATGTGTCAATACACACACATGTTGTATGTGCAATTTGGAAAAATTATAAAATCCTTTTATCTAACGTTTATATGTTTTATCCTGTAGCCATAGTCTGACTTTATAGAATTACTTTGTTTCTGGTTGTATTAGATCTGGAATTAAATTATGCCTACTATACATCGGCATTAGGATGAATATGATATTATGCTGGTTCATCAGTTTAACAGAAGGGATTCAATGTAGAGAAAGTTACTATTGTAAGTAACTAGATTGTTCTAATAATGCTGACGTAGTTTCTCAGCCGAAGACAGTTTGTATGCTGTGTCAAATTATTGAGCGTGTTTCATGCATTTTTGTGTGACTTTAGCATGAAAACTATAGTATATGTGTTTACAAGTAGACACTTTGCCAAATACAATTATCTTGTCACACAACTCTACAGGGAACTTTTTTTTTTTTTTTTTTTGACCAATTTTGTGTTGGTAATAATTGCAGCAACATATCTTGATGCACTTTGGCACAATAACGTCCAATTACCAGCTGAAATTTTAATGATTGAAACATGAACACATTTTAATGGGATAGGTTAATTAATTTAAAATTCATTGTCGTAGTTTTGTCTCATTTAATTAATAAACTGAGCGTCCATGATGTGAAGCTTTGTAGCTTTCCACGTGACACTGTAGAATAATTATTGCATTGCTGGTGGATATTTTACTTTAAGTATTACGTAGTTGTCAGCACAGTTGCTTAGTGGTTAGCACGTCCGCCTCTCGGTGCTAGACATCCAGGTTCAAATCCTGATCTGGGTGGAGTTGTCATGGTAGAGTTGTCATGTTCTCGTCTTGTACATGTGGGTTGCCTCTCTTGTTTCCTCCCACAGTTCATTAACAAGTATTCAAATTGTATTGTATGCCCTATATTGCCTTTATAAAGTGTGTGTATGTTTGTGAGTGTGCTCAGTGATGGATGGGTGCCCCTCCCTGGGTGTATCTGCCAGCAAACGTTCTTACTGGATGGGCATTAACTTTGTGACAATCGGTATTATTCTGCTGGATGACAGCAGAAGATGATGTCATTGTAATAATAAAGGAATAAGCATCAATATACCCATAGGCTGCAGCCTTTAAATGATGCACAGTATGTATTTAAGTGTCCAAAGTGTACCAGGAAAATCTACCCCACATTACTGCACTACCAGCGTAACCACTGATAAGATGCAGGATGGGTTGAGCATTCATGTTGTTTATACCAAACTCATACCCTACCATTTAAATGGTGCAGCAGAAATCAGGACTCATCAGAGCAGTCTTTATTTGTTTAATCGTGGTGAGTCCATGGGAATTGTAGAGTCAGATGTTAGTTCTTAGCTAACAGGCGTGGCACCTGGTCTGGTTGTCCGCTGATTTCCCGTGTTGTGTGTTTAGTAGCCATGTTCATTACTGTAGACTGAATTTCTTAAATAATTCCATTGGAGGTAATTATATTCATGCACATTTGTACACGCTTACCATACACATCAGGTCTTCCTTGATCGTTTTATGATCTTATGAACTGGAGATTCTGATTAGTACACTGATGAATTGACTTTAAGCTGACTTAAAGTGTTGTATGTATATCTTAATTACTTTGTTAAACTGCCAAAAATTGTGGTACCTTACTGAACAGTGTTACTATAACCTGTCCAGTCTTATTTTATCTGTCCTAACTTCTTTCTGGGTTGCAGGAATAATCTTTAAGATTTGTAAACAATTATCAAAAAGAAAACACTGAAAACCTTATTTTGTCTATTACATGTTTAGTTTGAGCTGTTGTGACTATTGTTTATAAAGTATTTGTAATTTGGCAACTAGATTTGATTGATCGCTGAGTAACAGGATCCCGGTTTCTCTAACAGTGTTCCATCTAAAACCCGGACAAGATTATGCCTCGAAAGACAAAACGACAATGTCACAGCAGGAAGAACGTCTCAGATCAGATTTAAAGACCGGAAGTACTCATTTTATAAATATACATACGTTCTACAGAATGTGTCTGTGAAGATTATGTTCATTGCAAATGTCCAGTTCATTATTAAGGTTAGTTCTAGTTCATCCCAAAGGTGTTTGATGGGGTTACGGTCAGACTTCTGTGCTGACCAGTCAAGTTGTTCTACACTTAATTAATCCAAATCCAGCTTTTTAAACCTTGATTTATACACTGATCAACAGTCAACAGTCATGTTAGAACAATTAAACCCTTCCACAAACTGCTCTCACAAAGTATTTAGTGACATCATTTTCAAGCTGTCTATTCTGAAGGTACACTGTTAGGGCATGTTCAGTACTTTAGTTCTTGTTATAATCATAGGTACTGATTGGCTGTTGAATGTTTAAAGCCATTGCGAAATACAATACACACACTTACTATATGCAGCGTTCTATCTGACCTTAACTGAATTCTGCTCTGCATCACCAGATCTGTGCTTATTAGTTTATCTTGTTACAGCATATTACAGAAAGAATGCTCTGGGGGCAGTATTGATTTATTTGATGAGTTGACCAATGATGGCAAAAATGGTATGATGAATTATTGGAACAGAGTCAAAGGGAAAAAAGGAGACATGCAGACATTTTAGAGCTGTGTTGACTTAAGTGCAGGAAGGGTATGAAAACCACCTGAGAGGAAGCGGAATTGTTAACATCATTAATACATTTACTCATTTAATAAACATGTGTTTTTTTCCCTATACTTTATTCCTTTAGTTTAGGCTAATGCAATATCCTTCAAAAGATTATTGGTGTGGTCGGGCGTGGTCCTGACACTTGATCGATTCGTCCATTGCTTTGTGCAGGTGTCTGAAATTGTGTGGCTGCTTGAAAAACATGAAATATGAAAAATGTCCTAATTTTAACTGTTAACCAGATGCATGATTTAAATCCATCTATCCATTATCTTCCGCTTTATCCTATATTAGGGTCGCGGGGGGGTTCCCCATGTCCATCCAGGGCGCTGGGCAGATACACTCAGGACTGGGCGCCACTCTATCGCTGGGCACACACTCACTCACACAGACACACTCTATATGGGGCAATTTGGAGAACTCAATTGACTTGATCCATGTTTTTGGACTGTGGGAGAACACCGGAGAACCCCGAGGAAACCCACGCGGACACGGGGAGAACATGGAAAACTCCTCCCAGATGGTGATTCGAACCGGGAATCCCTAGTGCTGACAGGCGAACGTGCTAGCCACCGTGTCGCCCCGCATGATTTAAATGGTTATTATATTATATATGCTAATTAGTTTTAAAAGCAACTTTTTATTAGATTGAGAGGTAAAAAACAGAAGTAGAGCAGTGTTGTCAGTTCTATATTTAAGACATGTATTGCCCTCTGAATTTTTGAATTTTTCCTGCTTTAGCATTAATCACTTTAACTCAATAGAAGGCTGGTAACAAGCTGATTATTTGAAATGGTGGTAGCAGAAAAAAACACCTCAGATTGCAGGACAGTGAAGCTTCAGGGGCAAAATTAAGAAACACTATACTTGGCTCTGGACCAGAAGGTTTATGGGTCAAACACCTGCACTGCTAATTTGCAACTGTTGGGCTACTGAGCCTCCTTAATCTTGTGTTGCTTGAAATGCAAGTTGTAATTGTCACTATTTATTAAACGTCAAGTGATACTTTTTAATAATTACCTTTAGGTGTAAATGTGTGCATGAGTGTGTTTGTGTACTTGCTCTGCTATCAGCTGGCAAATGGTGTGATGTGCCTTTTATCCGGTAAGCATAGGAATAGGTTCCAGCACTCTCTATTACTCTAGAAGAAATCTACTAAAAAATAAATAAGTAAATGTAGTCTGTTTCCAAATGCATTTCATACTTGAGCATTACAGCTGCGCCGCGCTTTTACGATGGAAAAGTTTTTTGCTAGTTAAGATGTAAGCGCGTCTGTGTACATTTTTAGAACCCACAGATGCATGCTGTCTGCATCTGAAAGCTTTCTGTAATCGTTTCTAAACCACACTTTAACAACATTAAAAGCAAATGCTTTGTAAAATCATGTTTCTCCAAAATGAGAATCCTACTTTTATTTTCAGCAGCACTTGCTTCTGTAGATACCATCGTTGTTTTCAATATTAATTATTAATAATTGAAATAGATATATTAATATATTCATTTAAATATATTAATATATAATATCCGGCAGGTCAGTCAGCACGTCCGCTTCTCAGTACTAAGGATCCAGGTTCGGATCCCGATCTGGGTGGAGTTTGCATGTTCTCCCCTTGTCTGCATGGGTTTTCCACAGATTCCTCCAACAGTCCAAATGCATTGATTTAAGGTGTATTTGCCCACTTTAAATCGCCCATACCTAAATTGCCTCTATAATGTGTGTGTGCCCAGCGCCCTGTCCTGGGTGTATCTTCCCAAAATGTTCTTCCCTGGATGGGCATGGGGAACCCGCTGAACCAGTAGAGGACTAAGCGGACAATAATAAGATGAGATATTAATGTCCAGATATCTTTTGTATATTTTATTTCAGTTTATTTACAAAATTAGCTTTTGTTTAGGCCACATTTACCTAATTTCATATTTAGCTTGATTACTTTCCAAAAAGTTATATTTAGCAATGCTGAAAAGCACTGTCAGAGAAATATTATATTTAAATATGTCGTCCTGTTGGCACCTCATCAAAAGCAGTTTAATCTGGGTGTCCACCCTTTAAGACTGTATGATGATGCTGTGCATTGACCCTCTCTGTAGTAGTGCTGCCATCTACAGCTGTGTGTTTGACGTTTCCTCGTTTTATATGTTTGGAATCATACTCCTTACAAAGGCAAATAAAGACCAGGCTGGGTCGGTGTAAACTGTACAACGTAAGATATCCTTCCCATAACAGGATGTAGGAAAGTCTTGGCATATGCCAGTGCAACTGTGACAGGTGGTGGGTTCAAATCCGCCTGACTCATTTAACGTACGGCATTGGAATGGCATTAGTCAGCCAGAGCCTCACTTAGTCTTTCCATGTCTGCTACAAAATTAGGGCTGCCCTGAGCACACACTGTAAAACTCGACCAAACATTCCCACTACTGGATCTTCAATCATGCAGGGTTCCACTGACAAACTGCAAAGCAAAAAATCACTGCTCAGAATTCCTGTAAAATGCTAAAAGTAAAAAAGAATAGCCTAGAGAAGGGGAAGGGAAGAAAGATGGCAGCAGTTACAATGTGAATTTATCAGATGAAACATATCCTGCCCTGACCCATGGCTGAGTTTATGTATTCTGAATGTTGGACACTACTACAGAGAGGGTCAATGCACAGCGTCATCATACAGTCTTAAAGGGTGGACTGCTTTTGATGAGGTGCCAACAGGACGACATATTTAAATATAATATTTCTCTGACCGTGCTTTCCAGCATTGCTAAATATAACTTTTTGGAAATTAATAAAGTGAGGAATGTTAGCAATATAGAAGTATGGTGGACATGGTGGCTCAGTGGTTAGGGTGTTGGACAATTTTTGGTTGTGGATTCAAATCCCAGGTCCATGGACATTAACAATGTGGGTCCTTGAGCAATACCATTAACCCTCATTGCTCCAGAGGTGATGTACCAACTCTGTGTTCTGACCCAAACCAAGTTGGGATGTATATAATTCACTTTGGATGAAAGTGTCTGCTAAGTGTCTGACCTGATGTAATGTATAAAACTTACAAATGAGTGAACAGCACAAGTTAATAGTTAAAGATCCACTGTACAATTATCAAAACTTGATCATTACCCAATTCCGCCTTGTATCAATTCTTTGTGGACGAGGTTATGGATGTGTTTTTAATTTGTTTCTAGGGTGAAGTGAGCAAGACACCTAACCCCATATGTCCCTTGGGGCCATATACGAAGTTGGCCACTGCTCCGTGCTCACATGTGCACATGTGCTCACCTCATTCAGATTTTACTAGTTAAGTAATAGATCACTTAGCCACAAAAAATGGTGTTCATATGCAAAAGTAGGACGTTCTTGTAGTCTCCTGCATATACATAGTGTTGAAAAGCACTAGTGAAAGCACTAATATAGACTTACTGGCCACTTTATCAAGGGCATGTGATTGTTTCCATGCTTACGTGCGCATCATATCAACCCTTCTACAATTACAGACCCGGTCCATCTTTTTCTTTACATGCGTAGTTCCTTTTTACTCTGTTCTCTAATTTCCACAGGACCACCACAGATTTTGTCTGTGTAGTTAATCATGCTTGTGACACTGATGTGGTGGTGGTGTTTGCGAGTGCCATGCTGGTATGAGAAGTTCAGACTAGAGTTTTTAAACACTCAGTTTACCCCATGTGCCCTCTGATTAGATCTACCCCATTACATCCTATACATTCTGCCAATGAGTTATCTGATGATCTGATGAATTGGTTGTTTTTGATACCTATATATATATATATATATATATATATATATATATATATATATATATATATATATATATAAATGTGTGTGGCTACACGAATGATCTATCTGCGATGCAACGGCTCTTTCCACAGCATGTGTGCATAACAAGATGGTTCTTGTAGCCATAAAGAAGTTAACAGGTGGTAGATAACTGGATGGGAATTGGGTGCAAGAATGAGAATTAGTGGACGAGTCCGGCTGTTAAGGATCTTTTCAGAGAATGCACTATTATAAAAAGTGCTGTATAAATAAACTGGAACCTAAGTGCTTGACTTGGTGAGCAAATGTGTAGTTGAGTGTGGAGTGCTGAGAGAAAGTATCTGGGTATGTAATGTGAGTGACTGCCTGGATATGTTATTAAGTGAGTCAGTGAGTGGGTGATTGAGTAGTTTAATGTTGGAGTAGTATATGAGGTGTTAAGCAAGTGTGTAGCTAGTGAGAAGTTAAGTAAGTGAATGAGTGTGTAAATAACCAAGTAACTGAAATGGATAAGTGAGTGACTATCAGCTGGTTGAGTATTTATATTAAATAAATAGGGACAGTTAAGATTTTGCTTTCCTTTGGGGCTGCAGATGGTTTACACACTGGTTTCTTCAGCTGAACCGAGCAGGTATTTTGACTGATGATGTTCTACAGGCTTTGTTGGGTCTGTTGATTTGTGAGTGGTACACCGGCGCCAGTTTCTCCCCAGTGTGCAATACCTTCACTCATGTAAAATAACGTCCTCACATGAGCCGTGACAGGCTTGCTGGTTGCCAGTGGTGTTGCTGAAAGAAGGAATGCTTTTCAAATACAACCACAGTCCTGAAAAAAAAATCAGGAAAGCATTCAATCACACCGCTGTATGAGCTGTTCTCTGCTGAGACCTCTTCATCACTTCCCTCAGCACTGTCCCCACTTCTTCGTCTTACACTTCAGAGGTGACTTTGTTGGCTTGTTTGTGCTGACATGAGTGTTGAAGAGCAGTGTGAGTAATCTTACAGCCATATGGTGTTTCGTCTGCTTTATAGAGGCCACCCTGGGAGATGGTGTGCTGGAATTACAGGTCTTACACACACACCCACAGCCCCACACACACACACAGGGGCAGGAAGTTGTCGGTCCTGCCACTCAGTGTCTGAGTACACAGCCAGGCCAAGTGAAAAGGGAAGGATTTGGCTCCGTACCAGACTGCCTCAATAAAAGTGTCTCGATCAGTCGGGAAATCCATTAAGAAAACAGCATGCAGCCTGCACTGTTTGAAAGTGAGCTGTCGCTTCTCTGTGTACAGAGCAGATGAAACTGTACACACTGGAGCAGATGATGGTTTTCCCACAGAACCCGAGATAAGAGTCGAGCTGAATGCTAGGAGCATTACTCACTCTAACAGTAAACTCTCACCCTCTTGGCAGGGTCAGTACAAGTCTCCGGGAGTGATTTTCGACAGTCAAGTGACCAGCGCTGACCAATGAGCTGCGGATTACGCATGCTGCGTTCCATCTGACTAAAGGAAAGCTGGCTCGTGATCGAGCCAGCTGAGAGTGAGAATGCAGAAGGAAGACTTTTCCAGTTTGGCCTTTCCCCTCCTGCTTTCCTTTGTATCCCCAGCCTGTTTGGCAGGGAACGATGGCTGCGGTAAGAGCAGGGGAGATGATAGAAACATTGCTCATGTATTGACTCAAAGCCTAGGATTCTGTCAGAAGACCTGGAATGACCAGTTCTGATGCTGCATCACAAGTAATAAGGATGTGGGTTTGGCAATAAATACTTTGACCCAAAATTGGCAGTAGAAATGGGTGCAGTGTAGTGGACTCACTGCACTGCTCACTGGACTCACACACGGCATGATCATCCACCATTCCATCATCTTCTGCTTTATCCTCTATTAGGGTTGTGGTAGGGTTTCCCATGCCCATCCAGGGGAGAATGTTTAGGGCACTGGGCAGATACACCCAGGACAGGGTGCCAATCTATTGCTGGGCACACACTCACTCACAAACACACTCTATATGGGGCAATTTGGAGAACTCAATTGACTTGATCCATGTTTTTGGACTGTGGATGGAAACCGGAGAACCAGGAGGAAACCCACACGGACACAGGGAAAACATGGAAACCCAACCCAGATGGGGATTCGAACCGGGAATCCCTAGTGCTGAGAGGCGAACGTGCTGACCACTAAGCCACCGTGCCGCCCCGGCATGATCATATCAGTAGAAATTTCCTTGCATCTAAAAAAAAAAAAAACATTAGAGAAAGAAAACCTTCCATTCATTTTCTATTAGGGTTGGGGGGGGGGGGGGTTCCCATGCCCAACCAGGGGAGAACGTTTCGGGCGCTGGGCAGATACATCCAGGACAGGGCGCCAATCTATCACTGGGCACACACTTACTCACACACACACTCTACATGGGGCAATTTGGAGAATTCAATTGACTTGATCAATGTTTTTAGACTGTGGGAGGAAACCAGAGAACCCGGAGGAAACCCACACGGACACGGGGAGAACATGGAAACTCGACCCAGATACTTAGCACTGAGAGGCGACCGTGCTAATCACTAAGCCACCGTGCCGCCGGAAAAATAAATCATGGGTTGAAATTGGGTTTTTCTTCCTCCCCAAGTGAATCATTATTTAAAAAAAATAGATATAAAAGTAAAATACAACTATCTCATGCTCAACCGACGATTTTCCAGCTTCTTCCCTGGTTCACATTTGATTAGTCACCTAATTAGTCCAGTACAGCTGTTCCAGCAGTGGGGAGCTGTAAATGGTTTAGTTGGAGAGCTTACTGAATTCGGAAGTAAAGATTAATTCCTTCAGTATGTAAGATCAAGTATGATGTACCAGCTTATTACTATGGCAACAAGATAAACATAAATGATAATTAAGCAGGCCGAATATTTCTCATACATTCCAGAATAAAATAAAATGTGTGTGTGTGTGGGGGGGGGGGGCATGTCGGTATAAAGCGTGTGTGTATAATGCATGTGTGTATTTGTGTATGTTTGTATGTATAGGTAGGTATATATAGGGATTTGTATAGGGTTTAACAGGAATAGGCTATAATAATAATAGCCTGAATAAACCACACCCACTTCCAGTCCCCACTTAAAATAGATACAGATTCATCGTGTTGGTTAAATGCACACAAACATAAATGCATAAAGTAATATGATATATGGACAAATGTCTTGGGACACACCACTGTTCAGCTGTTTTATTATGGTAAATACAGTTTAAATATTTATTAGAAGCCTATTCATATAAACACAAAGCAAACTGTGGAACAGATATGACTTTATAAACACAGGTCTTAAATAGTAAACCACAAACTAATAATAAAAGAATTAAAATCGAGATATCGAGGAACAAACACCGCACGTAAGAATGTGGCTCAGATGACAATAGATTTACAAATAGATTTTTTTATTTGGAATAATAAAATTGACAACAAAAGTAACTCACACAAATATTAATTCCAGTTTTTGAGTGTATTAAAATACATCAGGGCATAAAATATCTTTAAAAAAAGCAGACAATTTACGTTTCAGTCACATCACATTAAGACACTATAAAACCCTCATATGACTTAAATCCAGCACTGTTCCCTTTATAGCTGCCACCTGACACATGGCTGTTCTCATTGTATGTATAAATGCCAGTGAATCCATCTAAACACAAGATAGACTTAAGCCTCACTGAGTTCCGAAGCAAGTACCCTTTCCTGCACAGCGTCAAACTTGTAGCATGCTTTTGATTTGCTTGGAGGTAGTCTCATCATTCAAATGTTTTGTTGTGTACCTGTTTAAAGAGTTGAAAACATAAGGGATTATTAAACAATTTCCGTTTTTAATGTTTGGGCACCAACCACAACCACCACCCACAATCCCTAACCAACTCATTTTCATTTCATAAACACTTTCCTGTAATAATCCCTGACCACCTGATTATCACTGTGGCTTTATGGTTTAGCTATTACACCACATACATTAGTATTTTGTCATGGTTAACCGTTAAGTACTGTGAATGTGTGTTTTATCAATATTATCCATTCATCCATTATCTCCCGCTTTATGCTCTATTAGGATCGCGGGGGGGGGGGGGTTTCCCATGCCCATCCAGGGGAGAACGTTTCGGGCGCTGGGCAGATACCTAGGACAGGGCGCCAATCTATCGCTGGGCACACACTCACACAGACACACTATATATGGGGCAATTTGGAAAATTCCATTGACTTGATTCATGTTTTTGGACTGTGGGAGGAAACCGGAGAACCCGGAGGAAACCCATGCAGACACGGGGAGAACATGGAAACCACCCAGATTAGGATTCGAACCAGGAAGCCCTAGCGCTGAGAGGTGAACATGCTAACCACTAACCCACCGTGCAGCCCGATCAATATTATAAAATTCTAAACCATCATTATGTCTCTGTTCCTGCAGTTTTGAGACCAAGCGACAACCCTGATCAAGTATTCCTGATCACTGAGGACTAAACGGTACACTGATGGACCACTTGATTAGGTAAAACCTTCTTGTTTCTACACTCAAATTAACTACAGATGTAGATTTTTTTTGTTTTGGGTTTTAATGCCATTAATTAGCCATCATTCTTACTCATGGCAGAAGTTGAGTTGCAGTTCATAGGGTCTCATTATAAAGTTTTAATTGCCTTTATTCCAATGGGATTCTTACTCATGGCAGAATTTTGGAGCATTTTTGGGGGGGTTTAAAGCAGATTTTATGTCTTTGGCTATTTTTTGGTTGTTTCTGGCATCCTTGTATTTATTGCATTCTCAGATTGTGTTTAATTGTGTTATCCTTATTGCAACTGATGCAAGTTGGTGGTGGCTCTCCCTTTAGGAGGCGCTGGTGAGTTATTATAGTGTGACCTATTCCACATCCAGTTCATATTGGTTAAATGTACTTTGTAGGTCTACAATTTGGACCTCTGTGTGTGCATCTGTCCATAGTCCTGCATAATTTGTTAGTCTGTTTGCTATCTATCAGGACCCCCATGGTGGATGATTCTCAGCACTGCAGTGAAACTGGCATTGTGGTTGTGTATTTCAGAGATTTGTCAGATTGGTTTTAATCACCTAAGTAATGTTGCTGGACTGCGAATAATCCACTAACCAAGGATTTCTAGCCACCAGCATCCTGTAAGCAACACTGTCTAAGAACAAACCATGCAGCAACAGATAAGCCACTGTCTGTGTACATGTATGAGGTTAACCAATGAGGTAGATGTGTCAAATAGAGAGCTCCAACAGCACCTCTGTGTCTGATCCACACATCCCAACAAAACACACCACACTCCACCACCTCATTATCACTGTAGTGCTGAAAAAACCCCACCACTAAAATAATATCTGCTCTGTGGTGGCCTGGTAAGTATAATCATAAACCACAGTGAGTAACAGGTTCCAAAATAGATTCTTCTTTGGTGTAATCCATTTTGAATTTTACTTTTAATGACAACCACAAAACCATTGGACCCTACCGGATAAATGATACTTAAAAAAATATTAGTCCCAAACACTGTACCACTTAAAGTGAGTAATAAATGTCACGGGACTATTATACATGCGTCACAGTAGCAGTGATCACAGCTGAGCTACTGGAGGTTTTACTGGCCACTGACATGGTGATGCCCACCACCCAAATAATACAAAGCAAAGCATATCTACAAAGCAAAAGGACCTGCTAATATAGACAGATTTAAAAAGATGTAAGTCTAGCCAATAAACTGACCAGAAAGTGTAGGGGTTAACATTCCAGAGCTGCCTCGGAAAGGCTGGGTTACCTACTGAGGCTAGATCCTCTCAAGGTTTTTGAGCAACTGAAATTACAATCTCTGATTCTGATTCAGATCTAGTTAAATAAGCTACGTATTCTTTGCATTCTGCTTAGTACAATAGCTGTTCGGAGAGACACTGCTGCGGTTATTTTAGGCTTATATATTCCAAATGATTTACTGTACTGGGTTTATACATGCAAACCTACTTCAAAAGTGTGTTTGGTCTTCTCTTTGCTACATGCATATGTATAAATTAATATAAATATATAAATATAAACAAAGGGGGCACGGTGGCTTAGTGGTTAGCACTTTCGCCTCTTAGTGCTAGGGATTCCCGGTTCGAATCCCCATCTGGGTGGAGTTTCCATGTTTTCCCTGTGTCCGTGTGGGTTTTCTCCGGGTTCTCTGGTTTCCTCCCACAGTCCAAAAACATGGATCAAGTCAACTGAGTTTTCTAAATTGCCCCATATAGAGTGTGTACAGTAAGTGAGTGAGTGAGTGTGTGCCCAGCGATAGATTGACGCCCTGTCCTGGGTCTATCTTCCCAGCGCCCGAAACGTTTTCCCCGAATGGGCATGAGGGACCCCCCCCCCGACCCCAATATAGGATAAAGCGGAAGATAGTGGATGAAAAAAATATATAGACAATTATACAAATTTATATATAGCATTTTGTACAAATGCATGTAGCAAATAAATGACCAAACACACTATTTTAAGGTCAAATGTTTTCCCATGTTGTAGTTGTAAGGTTGTTGTAAAAGATTTGTTTTATTACACTATACCTCTAATTGGTATACATAGATAAAATTTATATAGAATAATATAGTTATAGAGAACAATTTGCTGTTCTCTTTAAAGATCAATCCTGGCACAAATTATAGACCATTCGAGAGAGCTACAGGATTTATGTAAAGACTTTTTATTTCAACAGCAATATATTCTTTTCTTCTGATATTTGCCAGTAAAAGTTGGCTCTGTCCAGATACTGAAATATTTAGCAGATGCAGTAATTTTAATGTACTGAGAAAATTCATGGTGGTCGCAAAAGGCATGCAACCTTCAGGAGTAATGTCGATGTGAGCGGCACATGAAACATTATGGACAGCTTGAAACATTGAGACTAGGTTGACTGTGGCAGGTCATTAATTTGTGCATCTGTATGAGTACTTGATCTAATTGCAGAGTAATGCAGACACCAACACATAAGGATAAATGCTTACCATGACGTACGCAACTTGTGTTGGTCTGTACTTATACACAATTATAAATTGATCAGTTGGGTTCTTTAAAGCTGATTAGAGAAATGTGTTACTTGGAAAATTTACTGATGCATGTTAACCTGCTGGGAGGGGGACTGCAATCCTAAAAAAGGGTGGTTGCAATCCCAATCTGGGTGGTTTCGATGTTTTCTCTGGTTTTCTCCCCAGAACATGGAGTTCAGGTGACTTGCCCCTATCCATATTGTCTGGATTGGTGCCCCGTTCTGGGTTTATGTGCCCCCAATGACTATGTTTAGTTTTTAAATAAAATCTAATTTGGATTTTAAAATGAAGTGCCATTTAATATTTTGTTGTTTGTAAAAAAGAACAGCAGAATTAAAGTTATTACCTTGGTACTCTGCCTTATAAAACAAAGGCTCCTAATTTGTCTATAAAAATAGGCCATGTTTTTACAGGATGATTGAACGTGTATTCATGTTTTTAAAGGATTTCTTTTCACAGTGTTAAACAATTACAGCTGTTCAAAGGTGCCGTTTGTCTGAGGTAAATAAACTTTTGTAAGCTTTGCAGAGTTGCAGGAGTAACAGTGTGTCCTCAACATAATGGATTGATAGGTTTTTGCAGGTTCTATGTATGTATGTTCTATGAGCTTGTATGAAAAGGCCAATTATCTTTTTATTTATTATTATTTTTGTACGTAAACTTATTTTCTTTTTTCAGCTGTTCATCACACCCTATCCTAACCATCCTTTTTAACCATCCTCAACCACTTGTATGTCCTCCCTCATCCCATCTACAACGTCCATTTGGACTTCCTCTCCAGCAACAGGCAAGGCAAGTGGTTTCATCCTCAACAAACGTCTGTGAATATAAACCTCACCTCTCCTCAGCTCCAAACCATCTTCAGCTTTCCTCCCTAACTCCAACAGCCTACCTGTGCAACGTCATTAGCTCGGTTAGGAACCAGCCTTGTAACCTTAACCTTTTTTTTTTTTTTTTTTAATAACACTAGATTCCTTTTCTAATGCAGCCCACCTCAATTATCTAGGCTTGGATGGGCATTAAAAGTGCACTAATAAGGTAAATTTTAAGACAAACAGGTGAATGTTGATTTGTATATAGTACCAATAGTGTCTTTGTCCTTCTTTATCTTTTCCTTTTTTTTTTAATTTCTGATTTTAGTTTTTGCACTGGAGGAACGGCTGTGCTTTGATTATATTGTACAATCACAATAAAGCATTACAGTAATAAAGAATTCTATTCTAATTTTGTGAAAATACAATAATACAGCTTTGAGCTCTAACTTGATCCTAATTCATAAATACATGATTGCAGCATTTTTATAGAAGAAACAAAACTATTATTGTCCTAAAAAACAAACTCTAAACACATTAAGTACAGGATCTCTTTGTAACATGTGCAAATGCCCAAAATTGCAGGTAAAAATACAAAGTCACATACCTGAGAGCATTGAGGAGACCTTCTACCCTGTTGGGTGGCTGATCCCGAAGGACCTTAATGCATCCTTTCATCTACAGGAAACATAAAGCAGGTCAGCAACATGTGAAATATATATTTATTTTCATATATATAGGTGCAAGATGCTGACTGCTATACGCACGTCGATTTTTGAAGACTTGACAAAAGCTCCAGCAGGGTGGACGTAGTCATAGAGTATGATGACCCCCACCATCACACGGAGACAGAATAACACCGTGTCATCGCTGGCAAAACGTGTGCGGTACTCACTGAAGTCCCCAAACATACATGAGAGAGATAGGAAAGGAAAGATATTCGATACGAATACTACAGACAACTGTTCTCATAATAAGAACATTATTATTAAATGCACTTACGGTGTCTCCAACATGACTTTACACACACTTGCCATCGTACTCAGACAGTCTGTGGTGTTCTCTATAGGCAGGTCGGAATTCTATTTTAAAAAAAGCAGCATGGTGAAGTCAAATGGTGGAAACAATTTACAATGTGTGTTAAAAAGCATAAAAACCGATGTCTACTGACCTCTGACACAAACTTTGTTGTAGCATCACTTAACGTTTTCAGCATGGGTGTAGCATTGGCATAGAATAGAGACATACGGTTGGCAAGCTCATTGTTTACCTCGTTCTCCTCCTCGGTCTAAAAAAAAAAAATTTAATTTGAAAAAAAAACAACAAACATCTTTAAGAGCTTCCTTACAATGCTCTTTTATATATACACTGTATAAATAAGCAAAAATTCTTATTGTAATTATATATACACATATATATATATATACACACATACACACACAGAGGGAGACACAAAAATCTACACACACACACTTTAATATTTTTTTCGTAGTGTTAATCTGGATGACGACATTACTATAAATCACAAACCACTTAATCTGTCTGCAATATGGGACAAAATGAAAATGATTTGAGCAAACTACTGCACTGATATTACTGTGTCCTTACACTGGTTCAGTTTAAGACTGCTCACTAGATGGTTTTTAGGTTGTAGTAGAAAGGAGGTCACATAAACACTGTGCTATTCTGGAAAACAGAACCCTCACCCCCACCCCCTACGACCTGATGGACAAACATAACACTTATAGTGACAAACTTATTTAGCTCCTTGGAAAGCAACAATAAAGGAGATTGATTGTACCAACTGCAATCACACTGTGCAACAGTGCTTCACTTTGCCATATAGGATGAAGCCAAAAGATAATAAATGAATGGATAACATTTTTAAATCCAGTGTAAATGTTCTTTACCTAAAAGTAAATTAACAAATATTTTAATTAAACGTGCAGTGAAGTGCTGGTTGTTTGCCCAATGTTGTACTAAAGTTTACTCAGGTTAATATAAAAGACATCAACGGATATGTCAGCTTGAAGCGCATGTCTATTTCTAAGTTTCAGATTTCATTGTTGGGTTAGCTGAAGAAAACGACCCATAAACTCATTCTGGAGCAGTGTTGCTAGGCAGGTTTAAAATTTGATTGTGTGGGTCAAAATTGGTTTGGGTGGGTGAACAAAATTTGGTTTGATTTGTGATTGTGGTGTTGTTCCAGTCTGGCAACAATGACTCCATCAGTCACCATGACATTACACATGGGCTTGTCTAACACTTTCTTAAGCAAAACAAATACACTAGCAGGTAGCACCTTGAAAAAAAGTTGCCAAAGTGGGAAAACTGTAAAAGTAACTGGCATCCCGCTGACAGCTGAGAGTCATTTAAACTTGCAGCTGATGTCACGCAACACAGCAAAGCTTACTGCAATTTCTGCAACACCTACGGAGTTTTTTATTTTACTTTTTCTCGGCATCTGTACAATGCTTTAACAAAAACAAAAGACTTCAACCATTTTAAAATGCTGTTCAAAAGACATTTAAATATTGGTATTTAAATGTGGCTTAGTGGTTAGCACGTTCGCCTCTCAGCACTAGGGATTCCCGGTTCGAATCCCCATCTGGGTGGAGTTTCCATGTTCTCCCCGTGTCCGCGTGGGTTTCCTCCGGGTTCTCCGGTTTCCTCCCACAGTCCAAAAACATGGATCAAGTCAATTGAGTTCTCCAAATTGCCCCATATAAAGTGTGTCTGAGTGAGTGTCTGTGCCCAGCAATAGATTGGCACCCTGTCCTGGGTGTATCTGCCCAGTACTCCCCTGGATGGGCATGGGGAACCCCCCGCGACCCTAATATATAGGATAAAGCGGAAGATAATGAATGATTGAATAATTGACTAAGAATTCATATATTCATATATTCATATATATATATATATATATATATATATATATATATATATATATATATATATATATATATATATATATATATATATATATATATATATACACATATATATATATATATATATATATATATATATATATATATATATATATATATATATATACACATATACATTATATATATATATATATATATATATATATATATATATATATATAAATATATATATATATATAAACATTCATGTGAGAGAAACCCGGTTAGTAAGTACTTTTCTAAGCATTATTAGGTATTTTAAACAAACCACTGTTTTAATACATGTACACTTTTATATGATAAGTGGAGGAAAGAATGAAGTGAGGGATAAAATACTGACCATTTTAAAATCAACTCCACTCACCCTATGCATTACATACAGTATGCCATGTATTTCTTTACATACTTCGTTGGTGTACTTTACTATTTGTTCTTTGCTGGCCAGGTGGTCCAGAAGGCCTTTTTAAAAATATTCTCTCATGTCTATAACTTTAATAGGATTTGATGTTTAGGTTCACATATACTAAAGACCTGGACAAAGAGTTGTTGAAGCACATCAGGCCACAAAACCACCAGGAAGGACCAAACAAACTAAAGGGTTTTGCTTCAAGTCACGAATATGTGTGCAAATGTAAACAATATCTCAATGTTTTCCTTTAGAATATGCTGATACAAATCAGAATTGTTTTATCAGTAATTGAAAAACTGGAAAAACATTTTTTTTGATAATAGCAGCTTTCCCTTGGTAGCCTTGCTATGCACACCATTGTTGTTTGGTGTTTATCTGATGATGAAATTATGAACATTAGCCAATGTGAAAAAGCTCTTGAGTTATCAGGGATTTTAAAAACCTTCCAGACTATTACACACCCTGTTCTTTCATGTTTTATTATTGACCACTCCTGGAACGGGGAATAATGATCCGACTGTGTCGAAATGGTTTTGTAACCTTTTTCATCCTGACGAGCATCAATAATTAATCGGCTGAGGTCCTTAGATATTCTTTCACAAATGTATTGTAAAAATTTAACCATTATAGATTCCTGTCCTTTAAATAAAACAGGCCGCCAACTCATATCGAACAAACTGAGTGTGACTGTTCGCACTTGAGCAGCAAAAACACTATAAATTTGTGTTTACTCCAATAAATCATGTCATCCAGCATCGTTATTTTGAAGAGGATTACACAAAATGTCAATGTCTTTGTTGCCTATAATAAGGTTAAGGTCAAATGACTGGAGGAAATGTAACGACTCAGCAGTATTTTTGTAATTTGGTGCAGTTTATATAATTTGTAATCAAACGCTGTATCAAAATTTTCATCAGCGATGCAAGACCGGTCATGTCATTAAGCAATAAATCAGATATTGAATTATGGAAGATGTGCTAGACCTTATGACCTGCAATAAAATGATACATTAGAGTGAAAATTATGATGCTACTAAATTTACAAGAAACTAAAAAGCATTAGGAGCCCACTGTTAAATATCCCCCACTTTTGATTATGCAGCTCCAAGACTAGGCTCAAAGCAGGCATCTGTATTTTGCTGAAGAAGCACATTCGCTTGACCAGACCCATTTCATTAATTATGCTGAGCTGCAAATGAAATGTAAATCCGCCTTTAATGCACACTTAAGACAGAGCCGTGGTGTGTCAGCGCAGGGTGCACTGTGCAACACCAAAGCTCACAATTCATTAGGTGAGGGGGCGGTGATAATTATTCCTGACTGTTAAAGCTTTTAATTGGGACGACAAGGTCATGCAACCTGAATGTTTATGAGGTTAAAACTATTAGCATACGTTTCCTTCCAGCATTCACCTCTGCACTGCACATCAGCCCTGCATCAGCTAAAAGGATCTAAATAAAAGGGAAACGAGTGGAATGACTGAAGTGAATGTTTCACTGAGTCAGGACCTCACAGTGCTTGGTTACTTAATGATCAGAGCTGAGCTTATGAGAGCACTCCTCGTTAACTGCTGACTTTGATAAAGCAGGGCATTACTAAAACATAAGCTCCCCGGCAAGCGGTTTCTTGAAAAGCACACAGATAAACCAGTTGCACTTACTGCCAGGTTGTTAATTCGCATTCGGCTGAGCGTCCTGCGGTAGTAGCTGAAGTCATTCTGGATGGCTGGGTTGGTCATCTGAGGAGAGAAATTAAAGTGTCTGTCTACATTTATGACTATTGAGTTTAAAAATAGATTCTTAATTACAGGAATTGAATTCATAAATATACAAATGTATGACAGCATGTGGCTTACAGAAGCCCAGTTTCCGCTGACAACTAAAGACATGTAAATTAGGTGAATTCGATATTGCCCCAGGGTTTAAATGTGCGCATGTGTTTGAGTGTCTGGCAGCCGACAGAAAGGCCTTAAACTGTATGCAAATCTCCATACAATACAACTGACCATACTAATTGGTAATTAAGTCATAACCTATTAAGAATGGGGTTTAATATTGCAGTTAAAAAAATAAAATAAAATTTTTGAACACACCAAATGTAATGTAATGCAGTAGAGTTTAATTGTGTAGTATTAATTAATAATAGATCATTGATCAAAATCAGCTCTAAAACAAAAAATAAATACTGATCATTTCATAAACACAGTTTACAGAACCTAGGACAAATTAATATTTTGCACTAAAATCATCATTATGCTCATAAACTACACTAGTGTCTGTTGAGGGGTAAAAACGTAGCTGTTGCAATCAAAACTGATTACAAGACAAACTTATTAAAAATTCTCATGTAATAAGCAAATCAAATGTAATACAACATATTACTGTAAATTGTCCCTCAGGCCTTCATTCAGTTTATTCAAAATTTCTTTCGAGAGTAATTGTTGCCACAGACAGTGTAGTACTATTGAATGAAGACTTTAATGTTCACCATAAAAACCCCCAAGACCTATTTAAAATTCATAAGGCTTTTAAAAAATTATATCCTTATTACACCATAATATTGCCAAAAGTGCCCTATTACTCTATTGCTATAGCGTTATTATTCATGCAACAATGACTTAATATTATATTAAGTCATTGTTGCATTACCCAAATGCAAGTATAATATTATACAGAGCATCAATACACAAAACAACTGGTAATGACAATTAAAAAACTACAGTTGAAGGACAATATAGAAGGATAAAGAGTTTAGCAGCAAACATTTTATTAATGTTGTCAATGCTAATACTTCAAGCAAACATAAGTGGTATGGTGTAACCCACTGCTTATATTTCATGAATTGTAATTAACTATCTGAATGGCAGAACATTAAACAACGAGGTAAGAAATGTACAAAAAATATTAGATTGGTGCCGTTTATTATACAGCAGTTATTTTAGACATACTCACCAGCCTGATGATCACCTTTATTTATTTTTTATATATGAATACTACAGTAAAAAAAAAAAAAAGTTTGAGCCCTTCAGAGTAACAAAACTCAAAAGATGGATTGTATTTCATTCAATGGTACTTATCATTTTAAACTTATTTCTTGAATCCAAATAAGCATTTGTGCCAAAATAAACCAATCCATCCATTATCTTCCACTTTATGCTCTACTAGGGTCGCGGGGGGGGTTCCCCATGCCCATCCTGGGGAGAACGTCTCGGGCGCTGGAAAGATACACCCAGGACAGGGCGCCAATCTATCGCTGGGCACACACTCAAACAATCTCTATTGGGAAATTTGGAGAATTCAATTGACTTGATCCATGTTTATGGACTGTGGGAGGAAACCAGAGAACCCAGAGGAAACCCACACAAACACGGGAAGAACAAGGAAACGCCACCCAGATTGGGCTTTAAACCAGGAATCTCTAGCGCTGAGAGGCGAACGTGCTAACCACCATGCCGCCCCGCCAAAATAAACCCAATAAATAAAAATAATAAACAATAAAAAAAACTCATGCGTAACTGGTACGACATGGCCTGTAGCACAATACCAACAATCTTGTCTCTGTTTATTAACTTACTGTTTATGTAGCAGCTTCTTTAGATGCAAAGAAACATGAAACTAAGTAATAGGATAAATGGACAGAAAGATAAAAGACATGGTGGTGCAGAGGAGGTGAAAGTGACAGGTTATCAGCTGTTAAAAAAAAGCAGTTTAATAAACAAACTAATATTGTCAAATTTAATGATCTTCCGTTCATCATTACCGTTACACTCATAATTCTCTACAACCCAAATAACATCTGTTCTATAATAGTCTATTTCCTCAGAGAGACAGAGATGGTGAACCTGTGATGGGTGTATTTAATGAAACGGCAATTCCACTTATTTTTCTACCACATGATTTTCAAAAAGTCATTTGGACTATTGCTGGATTTGTTAACAGCTGATAACCTGTCACTTCCACCTCCACTGCTCCACCATGACTATATTTTTGTCAATTTCTCCTATTACTTAGTTTCACGTTGCTTTGCATCTAAGGAAGCTGCTACAAAAACAGTAAGTTAATAAACAGAAAGAATGAGGAAAAGAAAAGAAAAGAAACGTGCAGCCATTATGCAATGCTGCTTGCACATACCTTGAGCTCATCGAAGCGCAACGTGAAGTGAAGGATCTCGGCAAACTGACGTGCCAAAGCCTGCTCCTGCTCCAGGTGCTGAGTGGGGCTGCAGCGTGCACTTGTCAGGAATCCCAGCAGGCCATGCAGGGTGCCCTCTACACAGCAGACAGGACAAAAATGTCATCGCATTCAAACTGGCCAGATGGCCCAAAAATAGTTAGAGAGTGATGGATGGACAAATGGATTGATGGATGGAGGGCAGTCAGACATTTAGATAAATGGAGGAGCTGATTGATCAATTATCATAACAGAGCATTCAAAGGGAAGTGTGTAAAGTCTTTAACAGTCACAGGGAACAAAATCCATATTAGCCGTTGCCATATGGTTACCTATGCCAAAACACTTTCATAATTTTGATTTTCATTCAGTTCAAGCTGTGCAGAATGGCCACAGGGCTTACACAGAAAACCTTAATAGGCAGTTAAAGGATGCAACACTTCTGTACATAATCAAGGACCATGATGCAAGGAGTTATATGTTCCCCATTTAAACCCAGAAGCATTTTTCATTTGGTCAACTTTCTGGCATGGAAATGTAATTCTGTGTTGCAAGCAGGAAGATGGTAGGTTATTCTAAGCCTTCTCCAGAGACTGCTACAGTTGGCTGGTGATTATATGAGATTAGGGGATGTGCCAGAGTTAATTGGGTCATGACCCACTTCTCCACATGTAAGGCCCACTTTTGAATTGCCTATAGGACAAACGAGGCAGGATGTCTTCAGCTTTTCTCCCTACTTGGGATAATTAATAATGGTTTAGTGCTGGATATCAACGGGTATTATCACCTTTTTTTAAAACATATGTTGCAGGACTGCGTCAAAACTACAGAGCCTTTCATATAATAATATCTACAAGCACATAATAGAATCAACATGCAAAGGCCAAGTATGGATTTTAGGCTTTTTTGAGTGTTTTGCTAGATGAGGTAACAATTTTGTCTTATTCCAGAGAATGTGTTAACCCACTTGCAATGTTTCGCCGTAATGGCCTGGGGTTCAAAACACTCAGTAATAATGGTTTTAAGCCTAATGAAGCATTAGCTTCATCAAAACACATGTCCTCTAAAGCACAGCCCTGTTCGTGCCAAAACTATTTTATTTACCAAATTCACTAACCACATGCTGGAAATCACCCAGTACTTTGAATTCTGTACATAAATCTATCTCCTGGGAATAATCGCACAAATAAAAGGCAAGAAAACAAAGCAATGGGCAAAACTGTTTCTGTGTTGCATAACAGAAAGCAATAAGCTGAGGGTGACGATTACATAACATCTCAGGGTGCTTATGTAATTGGTCCTGTGATCACGGCTGAGGAAAAGTTACACTATCCATCACTTATTACAATTAGATCTAATAAAACTCAATTAATAGGGACCTTATTAAATTTGCTACACATTTTTGCATGTGTTTTTATCCAAAATGACTAATCCTAACTTAGTGGTTGCACAGGATCGGTCATATAACACAGCATGGACACAGTATAGTCTCCTGTTGGTTCTCTGTTCTAGTGCAGCAGTGCTGCTGTAGTTTTATTTAAACACCTCAGTGACACTGCTGGGATAGGAATAATGCACCAACTAAATAATACCTGCTCTGTGGCGCTACTATCGGGGTCCTGACCATTAGAACAGAGTAAAGAGGATGTACACAGTATGTTCACAAACAGATGAACTACAGTCTTTAATTGTAGAACTACAATGTCCATCTTTAAAGTAAGTGGAGCAAAACGAGGAATGTCATGTTTAGCCAGATGTCTCGGTGTAACTAATATTACTGATAGTTACCTATTTGTTACCAAAACCCATCCATCCATTATCTCCCGCTTTATCCTGTAGTAGGGTCACGGTGGGGTTTCCTATGTCCATCCAGGGGAGAACGTTTCAGGCGCTGGGCAGATACACCCAGGACAGGACGCCAACCTATCGCTGGGCACACACTCACACGGACACACTCTATATGGGGCAATTTGGAGAATTCAATAGACTTGATCCATATTTTTGGACTGTGGGAGGAAACCCGGAGGAAACCCACGCAGACACAGGGAGAACATGGATAACTCCACCCAGATTGGGATTCGAACAGAGAATTCCTAGCGCTGAGAGGCGAACGTGCTAACCACCAAGCCACCGGTTACCAAAACTATTACATTAGAAATTTAACATCATAATGACCCCACTGTCACAGCTCTTCTGAAGTCTCAGTGCTGCTCCATTTTAAACATGGCAACAAATTAGCAACAGTCAGTGGCAGTATACTTGTGAGAAATGATAAGACCTTGTGCATGTAGACCCACCTGCTCTACAACTATCAGTTGTTTGATTTTTAGTACAGCTTCTAACTCTGTATGTAAGCATGCATGTGTGTGAGAGTGGACTGTGAATAGAAATTCTTACCTAGTTTTAAGGAAAACTCATAAAACTTCTTAAGTTTGCCCACTAGAGGAACTACAGCAGTCCAGGCTTTCTCCTGCACACGTTCGTCGCTTGACTGCTGGATGGCCTGGACAGACAGAAAAATACCCAAAACCCCAGTCAATCTAAAGAACATTGTTCTACAATGTAGGATCAACTAAATTTTTTTTTCTGAAGGAATTAGAGAGAACTTCAAATGTCGTGCCCATAAAGGGGTTACAAAGCTAAGAGGATGGCAGCAAAAGTTGCCCTGATGTTCCAGAGCTTCTGTGACCTCTGTGGGCTGAAATATTTGCCGCAGACTGCTGTGGTGATGTCACTTAGCCACACCCCAATCATGGTTTTCCAATCACTCTAATAATTACGTAATGCTTTATTAAAGCATAAATAGCCGCAGCCTTTTCTTACCTGTCTGATGGCTTCTCCCGCTCCACTATAGGCCTGCAAGTCCTGTAAAATGCTCATGGCCTCTGTAAGAACCTTGTTTACTTCCTCCCACAGCTGTCTCTCTGCATCAGTGGGCTGAGCATCTAAAATGAAGGCAATGCACATGATTACACATTGCAATAGTCTAATCTAGTCCACAAAATAGCTTAAAAGAACACCATTTAAATTTGTTAAACTAAATGCCTTATACAACATCACAAGCTTGCAGGAGATTTTGGTTGAGATCTTGTTTTGATGACTTTTTAAATGTCATCTGTAGCTAATCCTAAAGACTTTTAAAAAGGTCAGGGTCCATTATGATCCCTAAATTCACAGTCTTCAAATAAATATACTTGTAACCCCAGGAAGAACAACAACCTGGTCATTCAGTTTATTGCGCTTACTTCATTTTATTACCACAATAAAGTTGTCAAACCCTGACCTGGCAGAGGAGTGAACAGCAATGAACTGCCCTCACCAAGTCTATAAACCTTTGACTTGGTCATTCAATGACCTTCACCTTCCCACCTGTTAACCACAGACATCTTGGTTTGTAGACATTTCTGTTTATAAACCTGGCATGTTGGAAGGTGAAATACCAAACCAACGCAGCACTCTTTCCACAAGGATTACAAGAGAAGGATCATTTTACTAATGTGATATTAGGAGAATCGGTGACAGTCTTTAAATTCTTAAATCAATAGCCCAGTCCCAGCTAAAGAAAACTATGCCCACAGCACAATGCTGCCACCACCATGCTTTTACATTGTATATTTTGCATGGCGTACATTAGCTGCTGCCTACAAAAATGTAACTGGGACCAATTTTTAGGTTTGGCAATGTGATTAAAATGAAACTTTTAATAGAATATAAAAAACTGGATGTTTAAATTAGTCAAAACACAGAAGAAACTGTGAGAAAGCTGCATTTAAACAATACTTTGTTTGTCATGTTACATAACTATTGGCTTAAGAACTACAGCTGTTTCCAACTGCTGAACTAGATGCAACAGACTACTGTATAACCACTTACTTTCAAAGTCCAGGAAAAAGTTCCCAGCATTGTTGTCGATGTCCCTCGTCAAAACCTTAATTAGATTCCCCATGCTGTCCAATAAAAAACCTGAAAAAAAGGAAGATTGTGAATGGTGTTTGCATTTCAGTAGATATACATGCATCACTAATCAATGTATTTTTGTGTTTACAACCAATAAATCAGTCGATTTAAATCTGCATTTAGTCTGCCTGTACTTAACGCACATACTTTTTACATCCTAATTTAATATCTGAAAAAACCTGTACACACGTCAGCACAAGCTTGGCAGGGCAGAAAGCCAGTGCGCAGCTGATAACTGTACACTTCCCAGCACACATGTATGCTGAGAAATGTTCAATCCTCAAACAGGAAGCCTCTGAATCAACTGCTTCTCAGGAATCTTTACTGGATTTTCATTCTGTGAGTAAGACGCCCTCGGGCTCTGTATAGTAAATCATACAAGATCACCAAAATCAAGGACTTATTCAGAATGACTTATATGGATAATCTTGAACCGGCCACGAACAGGGAGGAGCAGTCTGTGGAAGGAGAGCTTGACCTCAAGTTAAAACATTAAAGAAGCGCGTTCAAAGGGTTGCTAAATTCCTCTGAGGGATTAACTCTTAAAATCCACTTGAGCACAAAACCAAAATGTGGTCAGATCAGGTCGCGCAACTGCCCTGCAATGAAACGGCGGTGTGGTGGCGACGTGTGTTCTGTTGTTTTCTACGTGTGCTGCACTTTCACTCAACCAGAGTAAACAAGCATCGCTGGGTCTGTCCTGTACCCTCAATCCATTCTTCGTGCATCACGGCAGGGGGAGGAGATAATTGAATCCAGACCTTTCATTTGACTACAACTTATTCATGCCGTCATCCTATTGGCCCAGGACATTCTGCTGTTTCCATGGAGCCGAAAACGGGTCTCTACAGCAAAAACAACCCGGTAGCCAATAGAAGACGTGCTTTTTTCAGGGAAGTGACAGCACAGGAGTGGATGCTCAGCAGTCTTTAAATAACAAATAACTGGATGCTGAGTCTTATACCTGGCACAGCCTGGAGAACCAAAAACAAAATGGAGTGCTTATAAAGTCTGACCGAGCAACATGAAACTAAGTTATTGGAATTGCTTGCATATCCACATTTCTGTTGTTAAGATCGGTTTTATCACATGTATGTTCCTTCCTCAATGACTTGATGTAAAGTGCTGTGCTTGTACTTTTTCTATTGAATTTTACTGACTGCAATATTGTTACATAGGCAGTGAAAAGGCCTGAATATGCAAAAATGTGTATAATACTACTATATGCAGTACATATATAGAATGTATACATTTATCTTACATCTGGAGAAAAAAAAAGCAGTCTCTTGCAGATTATTGATGACAACGCTTTTGCAAAATGCTGCAGTCATATTAGTAGTATGTACAGAGAAGCTACTGTATGAATATCTCAGTCATTTGCTGGGTGTTCACTCGAGGACTGCATAGATCAGCACAGACGGCATGCGTGTCCACGTGCCCTCTAGTACTACTACTACTACTACTACTATGGCTCAGCCAGCAAAGCAGACCGACCCGCCCTCCTCACTCAACCAGAATGTAGAGCCTCAAAAGGGAGGGGCTGAAGCACCATGGGGCTGGGCTCTGCAGTGCAGAAGAGCCGCAGTGAGATAGGAAGTGCAAGACAACATTTTTTTTTGACCCAGATTCAGATGTGTGCAGGGCCATGCTGCGCTGGCATTTACCTTCTGCCCAACACATCTGCCAATCTACATGTTACTGGGTGCCTGAGGCAGGTGGCCGGGAACATCTGGCATCCCGATGCTGCACAGATGTGCACTGTACCTTTAAGATCCTTAAGACAGCACTTCACTAATAAACCCCCTGTTCTTTTTAAATAGCTGGGATTCTGAAGGGAGTCTGTGGAAATTTTGGCCAATCTTTTAGAGAAGCACTTCTGAGGTCAGACACTGATGTTATATGAGGGCTGGTCATCAGTTCAGTTAATCTTAAAGGTGTTCAGTAGAGTTAAGGTCAGGGCTTGTATAGTTTGTATTAAAAACCCACTATTTAGTGTTAGAATAAAGATTTATTTTATTTTTTCTTAGATTAAAATGAACTCATAATGGTGTCAGCATGGGACCTCGTTATTATTAGTTATGCTCTGAGTCACTCTCAACGAATATCCAATGATGTCTATTGTTGTTTCCTCAGCATCACTTCCCATAAACCACATCCGATCCAGTCGGTGCTTAAGCTGCAACCTCAGCCCTGGTGTGACGCACAATGAGTGTGCGTCCATTTGCCAGTACAAGAGCCAATTAAAACTACAATGAGAAATGCCTTACGCTTTAAAGTGGGAGAAAAAGGCATGCAGTGCTGGTCAGCTGCGCTGACGGAGACTCATCTCTAGACGCTTAAAGCCACAGCAATGACTCATGCCCTCAGAGACAGCAAGGGAAAAGAGAAAGGGAAAAAAAACGACTCCACCCAAATGCAAGTGATGTGCATACAGGTTATATGAACAGTCTTTAGTCATTATCCAATACTAGAAGTTTTCTTGTGGTCAGTATTACCTGGCTGAATACATTATTAAGTTTACTTACTTATGGGTAAGGGTTAGATTACTTATTTAGCATCAAACAACAAACTGTGCTTAGTGTGAAAAACCCATACATTAATAATGTCCTGAAGCTATTACACTGCCATATCAAAAGACCAATTATACTTCACACACACACACTTGTTCGTGTGTGTGTGTGTGTATATATATATATATATATATATATATATATATATATATATATATATATATATATATAAAATAAAAGCACACACTCCCTCCTGTATATATAGTCCCCTGTTGGTTCACATCACAGAACAGGTATAATTTGGGTTGTGTATTGTTTCTGTTATGACACTGATGCGGTGAGGGTATTTTAGTGCCGCAGTTCTGATATAGTTTCACTTAAACACCTGAGTGACACTGCTGGGATAAGAATAAGGCACCCACCAAAATATACCTTCTCTGTGCGATCTATTGAGTTGACCATTAGAGATCGGAGTAAAGATGACCAACACAAAGTACTGTAGTCCACACACACACATACATATATATACACACACACACACACACAAAAATAAAGACATACGGTATATTAGGTACAGAGTTGTACTAGGTCTAACTCTGGGGTTTTACTGCCCCTTAGTGGATAAAACATGCTAATGCGTAAATGATATGAAACGCTTACGGGACATCTTATCCACATTATTATATTACCATATTAAAACACGTGATTTTGACTTGTTTAGCTATTAACTATACTAAATGTTAAAATTAAAACTACTAAATAATCATCTTTAAAAAGTCATACTACAAGCTACTACAGGTACAACCAATCGCCTTTCATCAAATGTCCGGCTAACTATACCATACTTTGACATTATCTGTAGTTACTGTCTGATTCACCTTGATGCATTAAACAGTGCTATTAAAAGAGGCTCTAGGTTACAATTTGGAAAAAAAAATTAAATTGCTGCTGGAATCAAGTTATAAGATGTGGCATTGTTAGGTTATACTGCACATTCCTTCCAAACTGGATAACTGAGTCCTCATGGCTGCAATTCTGCTTTGCAGAAAAATACTTCAGCACATTTTTTCTCGCCACAAGATAACGACCCCAACCGAACGACCAGAGTCATGAAGTGGCTGTGGTTTCAAATAAATTAATTAAAAATAAAAAAAGGAACTTGGGCAGTGCATTTGCCAACAGTCTGGTATAGACAGAAGAGCAAGTAAAATAAAAAAAAAATTATAATATATATATATATATATATATATATATATATATACACACACATTACATACAGTATATATAAATTATTATTATTTAACTGCAAAACGTTTTGTAAAATATACAAAACTGATAATTCCGCTCTTGAAATCTTAAGAGTTAAGATTGTGCTTGTGTGTTGGTTTATAATCCACGATGTGTGCAAGCCTTGTATCTATATAAATGCTCCCTAAGTTGTAATTGTGGGCAATTAATTTTGATAAGTCATAAATTTGTAACATTCACGCTAATGAAATAATATGGATCACACACACACACACTATATGGGGTTTAAAGCAACCAGAGAACTGCTTTTTGGAGAACCCTAGAGAACCCTGAGGAATCCCACAGACACAGAGATCATCGAAAGCCAGATTGGGATTTGAACCTGTATCTCCAGCACTGACGGGTGAACGTGCTAACCACTACGACTCTGTGCCGCCCCTTAACATATTGATTTTAAATTAAATATGGTTTATAATAATTAATTTTAATATTAAATAATTTTGGACCAAATTTTGGTTAATGGCCTTCACACATGGAACCATGAGGTCATGTCGCCACGAGGAAGAACCTTAAAAAAACAAAGCTTTCTTCTTCCCTTAGGTATGAGATGTACAGCTGACTGAAGCAAGAGGCCATCTGTTCCATCTAAAAATGTGTCTGTGTCTGAAAAGCTCTCTGAAGGTCAGGCTCTTCTCAGACTGTTTATCCACATCAATGAAGCAGTTGTTCTCTAGCTGTGGTCCGTGTTAGACAGTATTTGGGTTGGAATATAAACAGACACATGCAAATGCACGGCACACTAAACCTGTCAGTGTAGGAGATGAATGTTTTTGGTACAGTTCTTCTTGTTTAGCATGTCATCTGAATGAGTCCAGACCAGAAAATGAATAAGTTATATACTAATAGTAAAAAATATTTAAAAAATTGGAAATCTTACATGTTGAATTACCGGTGTATGTAAGATTGTAAATGTGTTATTATGGTAATAACAGGTTTAGGAGCTTTTGTTTGTGTCAAGGTGGGACAGCAGTTTGTGGGTGTAGTTCTGCATTTCCAAAGCGCATGTGCAGCATTGTGGCAGGACTACCAGCACTACTACAGCAGCTGGGCTGGACAACATTTGGTTTTAGCGTCATATTGCAATAATAAATTAATTTGCCATTCTATTTTAAAAATGTAGCCTACTGCTTTTGTACAGGTCATGTATTTACTAAAAGTACACATGCTTAACATTTAAGGACAGTAGGATCATTATATTCCACTGAACAGACTACAGATGCTGGTCATTCATAATGTGGGTCATAAAGCTGTCTACAAAACATGCGAAAAATGTCATGATGTAACAGAGTCTGAACATTACATTAGCCTGATCTTATAGATACTAACCCACACAATGTGGGTATTCAACCAAAAAGCTTTACTACCATGCACACTATTATGGCATAGTTTCTTTTCCTGATGATTCTCATTAACATTACCCAAACATCATGTTCTTTACATTTAATCTGATTGTTATTCCAGTAGTTTAAAACCACCAGGCTCTAATATACATTTAGGCAAGGCAATTTTTTATAGAGCACCTTTTATACAGAAGTAATTCAAAGTGCTTTACAGAGTAATAATAATGCAAGCCATTTAAAATAGTGCATTGAAGGGGGCGGCACGGCGGCTTAGTGGTTAGCACTTTGGAAATGCAGAACTACACCCACAAACTGCCTCTCAGCACTAGGGATTCCCGGTTCGAATCCCCATCTTGGTGGAGTTTCCATGTTCTCCCCGTGGGTTTCCTCCGGGTTCTCCGGTTTCCTCCCACAGTCCAAAAAAATGGATCAAGTCAATTGAGTTCTCCAAATTGCCACATAGAGTGTGTTTGTGTGAGTGAGTGTGTGCCCAGCGATAGATTGGCACCCTGTCCTGGGTGTATATGCCCAGTGCCCGAAACGTTCTCCCCTGGATAGGCATGGGGAACCCCACCACGACCCTAATATAGGAAAAAGCGGAAGATGATGAATGAATTGAGTGCATTGAAGGAAAAAAAATATAAAATTGTGAATACTAATTTAAACTAAGCTAAAATTACTTTACAAAAATGTGGCTCCCATAAATTTGCACTCACCAACGTGAAAAATAAATTTACTAAATAAAATTGTCTTATTAAAAAGTCTTATTTGTTTAGGATTTGTGTGAAAAGCTGGTGACATTAGGTCATGTTTATAAAAAATATACAAATTAGTCACAGAGTTTGCCGACATTCAAGCTCCATAACACATGTAATGAGTTAAATTAACATATGGATACCAGAGAGAGTTTCTAATTAACCTAGAAGTACTAAATCACAAGCAAACCTGAGAGCTTAGCAAATGGCTAAGGTCAAAATCATGACAGTGCAACAAAACAAATTTGGCTTCCTTTTTTTTAATAAAAGAAAAAAAAAAAAAAAATCTTGTTGGCAAGGGGATGCATATTAAATATTAGGAAAATAGCAAAGAAGAGCCTTAATGCATTATTGAACATGACACTGCAAATTGCCAATTATTGGCTGGCAGTTCACACAAAACTGATACTTCAACGCTACACCTTATATATATATATATATAAATTTTTAATTTTTTTTATTAATTTTTTTTTAATGTGATATTTACAATATCAACTAATCTTTTCAGCGGCACGGTGGCTTAGTGGTTAGCACGTTCGCCTCTCAGCGCTAGGGATTCCCAGTTCGAATCACCATCTGGGTGGAGTTTCCATGTTCTCCCCGTGTCTGTGTGGGTTTCCTCCGGGTTCTCTGGTTTCCTCCCACAGTCCAAAAACATGGATCCAGTCAATTGAATTCTCCAAATTGCCCCATATAGAGTGTGTCTGTGTGAGTGAGTGTGTGATGGATTGACACCCTGTCCTGGGTCTATCTACCCAGCGCCCGAAACGTTCTTCCCTGGATGGGCATGGGGAACCCCCTGCGACCCTAATAGAGGATAAAAGCGGGAGATAATGAATGAATGAACTAATCTTTTCTGACAATAGTTTCCAGTATATTTCTAAAGTTATTCCAACAGTGTAATTTTATTGCTTACATACCCATAAACAAGTGACTGATCATTTTTATAGATGCTTATGTGACTGACTACATAGTGCAGAAAGAGGAAGACTTTAGTACATTTCTGAGCATATAACCAAAAATGACACACTTACTCCTAAAATCTTATCTTTAAATTATTTAGACATTTTGGATCATACCGTTGTATATGAGATCGAACAAAACATTAAGTAGTGGCTTTTTTCACATGTGTTTGCTTAAGATTCTTATATTTGTCACATGCACACTAATGAGGACCCATCATTACCTAAACATCTCAGTCAACAGCGGCCATTTCACATGAGATTTGTGTTATTAAGAGTTGGCAGGATAAACGACTTCCTTCCTTTTCATCAAAGCTACAGTTTTATTCTGCAAATTAAAAGTGAAACCAAAATAACTTAAGCTCCACCCTATGGGTTTTTCAGACTGACATAGCCTCATGAAAA
>JAFMOD010001741.1:25185-33763 GCA_019802435.1 Corydoras maculifer
AACGACCCCCCCCCCCCCATTCTGCGTCCCGCCGAGTTGTGACGGGCGATATGTCAGGAGGTGAACCCGGTTTGGGAACCCGGAAGGACCGTAAACGCCTCATCCCATGCTGAAGGAGGAGGAGGAGGAGGAGCCCCCCCACTGAGACCCGGTCCTCATAAGGATTCGACCTTTAGAAACACCTTGCCGCGGTATATTTGCCTCATTCTTTGTGAATGGGCCTAAAAGTCCAAGGGAGAACCCAGTTTTTGAACCTGAAAGAACCTCATCCACCTCAAGGAGGAGTCCTCCCCACCGAGACCCGGTCCTCAAAAGGAGTTAACCCATTAAAACCCCTCACAGTGGTCAATTCGGCTTGTTCTTTTTGGCGGGTAGGTATAGCAGTGCTCTATAGAACCCGGTTTGTGAACCCGAAAGGACCTCGTCCACCTCAAGGAGGAACCGTCCCCTACTAAGACCCGGTCCTCATAAGGATTTACCCTTTTAACACCTTGCTCGGTCTATTTACCTCATTCTTTGTGGAGGGGTCTAAAAGTTCACAGGAGAACCCGGTTTGGGAACCCGAAAGGACCTCATCCACCTCAAGGAGGAGGAGTCCCCCATTGAGACCCGGTCCTCATAAGGATTCGACCTTTTGAAACACCTCATAGCGGTGAATTCGGCTTGTTCTTTTTGGCGGGGAGGTATATGAGTGCACTGTAGAACCAGGTTTGGGAACCCAGAAGGACCATCTATACCTCATACCCAGCTCATGGAGGATTTGCCCCCCCCCCACTGAGACCCGGTCCTCATAAGGATTCGACCTTTTGAAACACCTCATAGCGGTGAATTCGGCTTGTTCTTTTTGGCGGGGAGGTATATGAGTGCACTGTAGAACCAAGTTTGGGAACCCAGAAGGACCATCTATACCTCATACCCAGCTCATGGAGGATTTGCCCCCCCCCCCTACTGAGACCCGGTCCTCATGAGGATTCTATCTTTCAAAACACCTGGCAGCCTCATTCTTTGTGGATGGATCTAAAAGTCCGCTGAAGAACCCAGTTTGGGTCCCGAAAGGACCTCATCCTCCACAAGGAGTCGTCGTCCCCCACTGAGACATCGGTCTTCAAAAGGATTTGACCTTGTCACGGTCTGTCCGTCTCGTCCTTAAAAAGTGCTACACAAACACACCTGAATCCCGGACAGCGCCGCCCACTGCGCCACCTCGAGGCTCCAGACAGGCCTTACACAGGACGTACGTACGTTCTCCGTGACGTGCTCAAAAGCCGGCGGGAAATGGATCGCGACAGTGACGGACAACGTATGATTACAGCTCTCGGGGGTTACGAGGACGGTTCATTGGTCCCTGTATTGATACGTCACCTTAAAAGAGGACGAGGCAGAGCACGCAGATGCTGAACAGAAGGTTAGGTGGGCGAGCAGGCGGGTGCGCGATGAAGGAGCACTTTAGGTGCAAAATAAATAAATAAATAAAACGGCCTTGAAGTAAAAGTGGGATTGAGGGTTCACGCATGGGCGCATTTACGCCCCCCCCCCCAAAACCCTGACAGCTCACGGCGTGAGAGAGAGAACCGTGAGTAAATACAATAATACAAACGCCCTCGGGTGCGCGGAACCCGAAAGACCTTCAGGAACGCCTGACTGGAGCAGCACAATCAGAGGCCGGCGCCGGGTCCTCGTTCCTGATTGGCTCCCAAATCCCAAATCCTCAGTGACTTGAGGTCCTAAACGGCATGAGGGGAGCACTCCACTCGCCGCGCCACCGTTCTACAAAAGAGAACGCGCTCGGGGAAACATTTGATGACCGCAGCTGGCCCTTAAAAAAACGTAGTTGAGACGAGAGGAGGGACGTGAAGGAGGCGGCCCTGCGGTCTCTCCGGCAGCCACAAGGCTGCCCTCATTTTTTAAGGTATATAAGAGCGGGGGAACCCGGTTTGGGAACCCGAAAGGACCGTCTGTACCTCATCCCCTGCCCAAGGAGGAGGAGTCCCCCACTGAGGTCCGGTCCTCATAAGGGTTTGACCTTTTGAAACACCTCGCCGCGGCCAGTTTGCCTCATTCTTTGTGGATGGATCTAAAAATCCACGGGAGAACCCGGTGTGGGAACCCAAAAAGGACCTCATCCTCATCGAGACGAGAGAAGGAACGTAAAGGAGGCGCCCCCGCGGTCTCTTCGGAGCCAGAAGGTGCTCACCTCATTTTTTATGGAGTGGTTTAAAAGTCCGCGGGAGAACCCAGTTTGGGAACCCGAAAAGCACCTCATCTCCTTAAGGAGGAGGAGCCTCCCACTGAGGTCCGGTCCTCATAAAGAATCGACCTTTTTAAACACCTCGCCGAGGTCTATTCACCTCATTCTTTGTGGAGGGGTCTAAAAATCCATGGGAGATCCGGTTTGGAAACCAGAAGGACCTCATCCTCATCGAGACGAGAGGAGGAACGTAAAGGAGACGGCCCCGCGAGAGCCAGGAGGTGCTCTCTATTGGTCTCATTCTTTGTGGAGGGGTCTAAAAATCTATGGAAGGACCCAGTTTGGGAACCCGAAAGGACATAATCCACCTCAAGGAGGAGGAGTCTCCCAGTGAGACCCGGTCCTCATAAGGATTCGATGTTTTCAAACACCTCGCAGCGGTCAATTCGGGTTGTTCTTCTTGGCGGATAGGTATATAAGTGCTCTGTAGAACCAGGTTTGGAAACCCAAAAGGACCGTCTATACCTCATCCTCTGCCCAAGGGGGAGGAGTCCCCCACTGAGACCCGGTCCTTATAAGGGTTCGACCTTTTGAAACACCTCGTCGCGGCCAGTTCGCCTCATTCTTTGTAGATGGATCTAAAAATCTAGGGGAGAACCCGGTTTGGGAACCCAGAAGGACCTCATCCACCTCAAATAGGAGGAGTCTCCCACTGAGGCCCTGAGACCCGGTCCTCATAAGGATTTGACCTATTAGGACACCTCGCAGCAGTCAATTCGGCTTGTTATGTCTAAACGGCATGATGGGGGCACCGGCGGCCCTCAAGAACGTCGTGAGGACGTCCCGGAGTCGAGACAAGAGGAGGAACGTAAAGGAGACGGCCCCGCGGTCACTTCGGGGGCCACGAGGTGCTCTCGCGAGGCTGCCTCGTTTTCATGAGGTTTTAAATTGCCTCCCCTCACGCCTTCGTACGCTCGCAAGGTCGTTCTTCACGGCTCCGGCGCAGAAAGTGGAGTTGATTATGGTGGAGGTGAATCTCGGGAGAAGGAATGTGACTTTAACCTTGTCTTAAGTCTCACACTCGCTTTATATTCACACACACACACACACACACACACACACACACACACACACACACTTCTTAAGAGGCAACCTCGATGCCACTCGTAACGAGGTTGTGCGCCACCGATCGAATGACGGCACTTCAACACACACAAGATACAAACCACCGACACTAATAAACATGTTTACATCATAGGGCGGCAGAGTTCTTTAGCATGTTCTCCTCTCAGCGCTGGGGATCCAGGTTCGAATCCAAAACTGGATGGAGTTTTGGAACATGTAATATCCACCCAGATCGGGATTCGAATCTGGATCTACCACTACACCACCATACCAAAAAAATAGTTTTAATGTTTTTAATCCCACAACAAGTCCTCTCTGACCCCCCCTTTGGGTAGCGTCCCAACAAATGGGGACCGCCGCTTTAAATCATCTAAATTCGCGGGCCCTCCACGAATCAGTCCATCAAGGACGTCCTACGGAAAGATCGGATTAAGATCCGGCGAATTGGAAGAGGGGCGGAGTCGAGCTCCTCGGACCCTCTGGAACCGCTTAGCTGCAAAGGTTTTTTTTTTCGAATGCAAACGCGTCGGTTGACGTGAAAAGAGAAAGTGGCGAGTTGGAGTTAACGGATGAGTCCTCCGCCGCCGCCGTGACGACGAGCCTCAGATTTATGCATTATTCAACCTCATTCAATTATCGCCTCACTCTCCGAATCCCACGTCCTAATCGCATTAGAAACAATTAAAATAAATGTCTCAGGCATATTTAGCCGGTCAATTACGGTAACCTTTGGGCCAGATGATGGGTGGAGGTGGGTGGAGGTTAGGGGAGGGGGGTCAAGGAGACTCCTGGTGCTTTGCAGGAGACAAATGGGACTCGCAGCCATTAGGAAGAGGAGATGTCCTGGCGAGCGGGAAAACCTTCGAAAGTAGAACGCCGTGATTTTCCGACTGTTGACTTTAATGAACGATTATTCCACCGCGACTCCGCGATGAGTGGGCAGGCGAGCGAGAGGGATAGAGACCCACAGTCCAAAAACATGGATTCAAGGTGAATAGGCTGCTCTAAATTGCTCCTATATAGCGTGAGTGTCTATGCAAGTGGGCGCCCTGTCCTGGGTGTATCTGCACAGTGCCCCAAATGTTTTCCCTCGGATGGGCATGGGGAAGCCAGAGAACCCGGAGGAAACCCACGGGGACAGGTGGAGAACATGCCAACTCCACCAAGATCGGGATTCGAAGAGGAGACGTCCTGGCGAGCGGACCTTCGAAAGTAGAACGCCGTTATTTTCCGACTTGATTTTATTGAACGATTATGCCACCGCGGCTCTGCGGGCGGGCGACAGAGAGAGACCCACAGTCCACAGTCCAAAAACATGGATTTAAGGTGAATAGGCTGCTCTTAATTGCCCCTGTATACCGTGAGTGTATATGTAAGTGGGCACCCTGTCCTGGGTGTATCTGCCCAGCGCCCGAAATGTTCTCCCTCGGATGGGCATGGGGAAACCGGAGAACCCAGAGGAAACCCACGGGTGGAGAACATGCAAACTCCACCAAGATCGGGATTCAAAGAGGGGACGTCTTCGCGAGCGGGAGAACCTTCGAAAGTAGAACGCCGTGATTTTCCTGAATTTTGATTTTAATGAACGATTATTCCACTGCGACTCCGCGGATGAGTGGGCGGGCGAGCGAGAGAGATAGATACCCGCAGCCCAAAAACATGGATTCAAGGTGAATAGGCTGCTCTCAATTGCCCCTATATACCGTGAGTGTCTATGTAATTGGGCGCCCTGTCCTGGGTGTATCTGCCCAGCGCCCGAAATGTTCTCCCTCAGATGGGCATGGGGAAACCGGAGAACCGATCGGTATTCGGAGAGGGGACGTCTTCGCGAGCGGGAAAACCTTTGAAAGTAGAACGCCATGATTTTCCGACTTTTGATATTAATGAACGATTATTCGCGGCTCCACGGGCGAGCGGGCGGGCGGGGCGAAAGAGGTAGAGACACTGCAGGAGAGGAAGCGAGGCGGCCGATCCAGAGAATCCGGATTATTAATAATTTGGTGTAGTCGGCGGACGGTGTGGGTGATGAATAGAGCCATCAGACTAACGGAGCCCGAAGACGGCCCTGCCATCTGGCTCGCCATTAAAATAATGAAGCGAGCGTCGCCCGAACTGCGACGAGGCGCGGCGGCGCGGGATAGGCAAAGCGGTGGGCGATCCCGGGCGCTTCGCAGCTCACTGGCGAGAGTGATGATGCCATCTCAAGCTACCATGCCCCCAGGTCGCAGGAGACCGAATACTGCATGATGCGTAACCACCCACAAAATCAGCGGTTTGGAACGTTGGTACAGCCCTGACGATCTGGTGTGGTAGATCAAAGGTGGAGGCTGGAGGTAACGGAACCCACCTGCGGCTCATCTGTGTGTAGAAACGTCACTTGGGATAGGTGCAATGGCCCCACCCTCAAGTTCCTCAAGTCGTAGAAACGTCACTTGGGATAGGTGCAATGGCCCCGCCCTCAAGTTGTAGAAACGTCACTTGGGATATGATGGCCCTGACCCCTACTTGCACCCCCCACATGCAGGTTAGAGGTCAGGTGCCTTGCCCAAGGGCACCTCTGCCGTATTTGTTGGGACCGGATATCAAACCGGGGACCTTTGGGGCAGGCCTTGTTTCTTAACCACAAGCCTATGACTGGCCCTACAACAGTGCGCTACAGTTGCCTACTAGTTGTTCACATGGGGAACTCTGTAGTACGCAGTGAACGATTTGGGATGCAGCCCTAGTTTCCCCTCCTCTGTATTCAGAAGCTCGTTCCTCAAGCCGTAGAAACGTCACTTGGGATAGGTGCAATGGCCCTACCCCTATTCGCACCCACCCACATGCAAGTTAGAGGTCAGGTGCCCAAGGGCACCTCAGCCGTATTTGTTGGGACTGGAAATCAAACCGGGGACCTTTGGGGCAGGCCTTGTTTCTTAACCACAAGCCTATGACAGTCGCCTACTAGGGGTTCATATGAGATGCGGCCCTAGTTTCCCCTCTTCTGTATTCAGAGGCTAGTTCCTCAAGCCGTAGAAACGTCACTTGGGATATAATTGCCTCACCCCCTACTCGCACCCCCCCCTCCACATGCAGGTTAGAGGTCAGGTGCCTTGCCACAGGAAACCTCAGCCATACTTGGTGGGACCGGAAATCGAACTGGGGACCTTTGGGGCAAGGCTGGTTTCTTAACCTATGACTGCCCCTAGAACAGTGCGCTACAGTTGCCTACTAGGGATTCACATGGGGAACTCTGTAGTACGCGGGCCTTATTTTCCCCTCCTCTGTATTTAGAGGCTCGTTCCTCAAACCGTAATAGCAATGAATTTATTTATAAATAAGTTCTTTATAAAAACCGACATCGTGCACGGACCTATTACACACCCCGCAGAGAACAATACATTAATAACCCCCCCTCCCCACCCCCGGCCGCTAAGGTATGCACACCCTGCTATATAAATGCTGATGCGTCTTAATCACGATTTCGTGTGCGGGGGTGGGGCTAAATCGTAAATTCCCCCCGAGCCACAGCGAGTTGAGCCATTAAGGCCTAATAAGGAAAAAAAAGAGACGTCCAATTCCCATCATGCCGTGTGGCAGATTGAAGGCGGGCGGGTCCCTAAGGGTCGGGGCCTTGAGAGTTTAATCCCCCTGCAAGTGTGGCTCTCATTGATTAGAGCCTCCAGAAATACACTGCAGATACAGGAGTCACGCTGTAAACAATCAGAGGAGCCATCAGGCGGCGGGACGGGGACGCCGCCGTCCCCGCCGCTATCGACTGCTCTAATAACACTCAAGTGAACGGGCGGAGCCGCCGGCTGCCGTTCTGTGTCGGTGGTTAAAAAATTGGACTGTTTATTTATTGTTTTTTTAAGGCATTCAGTAATGGATACACTGATGGGGTGGTGGTGGTGGTGCGGCATACTGAGAATACTCCACCACCAACCTACCATGTGCAACCACCTACATCATGTATGCAGCATTACAAAAGCACTGATGGAGGATTAAAGAACGACAAACACAACTGTGTCAGATCCCGCTTAGGCAGAACAACACACCGACACCACCACCATGTTGGTGTCACTGCAGTACTGAGGATCATCCATCACTTAGATAGCATCCACCCTATGAACCAATAGTAAGCAACACCAAGGTGAAAGAGCCCTAAAGCACTGCAGTGTCTGATCCACGCATAGCAGCACAACATACTAATGCACCACCACCACCATGTTGGTGTCACTGCAGTACTGAGGATCATCCATCACCTAGATAGCATCCACCCTATGAACCAGTAGTAAGCAACACCAAGGTGAAAGAGCCCTAAAGCACTGCAGTGTCTGATCCACGCATAGCAGCACAACATACTAATGCACCACCACCACCATGTTGGTGTCACTGCAGTACTGAGAATCATCCATCACCTGAATAGCATCCACCCTATGGGCCAGCAGTAACCTAAACCAAAGTAAGAGAGGCCTTAAGCACTACAGTGTCTGATACATGCACAACACACTAACACACCACCACTATGTCGGTGTCACTGCAGTACTGAGAATCATCACTTAATAACATCCATGGGGTTTCAATGAGCCGGCAGTAAGCTACACCAAAGTAGGAGCCCTAAAGCACTGCAGTGTCTGATACACACACACCACCACCATGTTGGTGTCACTGCAGTCCTGAGAATCATCCATCACCTGAATAGCATCCACCCTATGGGGCTTCTATGAGCCAGCAGTAAGCTACACCAAAGTAGGAGCCCTAAAGCACTGTAGTGTCTGATCCACACATCACCACCACCATGTTGGTGTCACTGCAATACTGAGGATCATCCATCACCTGAATAACATCCACCATAACCTCAGCCAGTAGCTACCGCGCCACCATGTGACCTGATTTTACTGATTACGCCCATGTTGCACTACAGTTAGAGGCCTATTTTAAGCCCCGCCCCTTTAGGTGGTCGTGTTGTTAACATTTCGAACTATAAAACCATCGAACGGCATGAAAAAAAAAACACGTTCAAAGTTTTTTAAAAAGGGAACAAAACGCTGAGGAAACTTTATAATGGAGCTCCATTCGTTATCGGCGGCGTTCTCCACCTGCTCGGGGGTTCAAAGCCACTCCTCACTTTCAGGCGCCGGCTGCCGACGCCCCCCCGCTGGCAGCGCAGAGGCAGGGGAGCTCGCTGCTCCCAGACAAATAACACAAGATGGATGGCGCCCCCTCACTCCTCGTTAGCCACGTTATCACTTTCGGTCAATCTATCCGTCTCACTGACGACTG
>JAFMOD010001743.1:0-28519 GCA_019802435.1 Corydoras maculifer
CCCGTTTAGAGTGTGTCTGTGTGAGTGAGTGTGTGCCCAGCGATGGATTGGCGCCCTGTCCTGGGTCTATCTGCCCAGCGCCCGAGACGTTCTCCCCTGGATGGGCATGGGGAACCCCACCGCGACCCTAATAGAGGATAAGCGGGAGATAATGAATGAATGAACAACAAATATTAGATTTTCCCAATCTTGTTTGGCTACTATCTTTATAGCCGGAATAGAAGCCAATTCCACAAAATTAAATAACAAAGGTTTTAATGACACTGGATGCATACACATTTCTAAACTCACATTGGGATTTTGTACAGAACATGCAGAGTAGCCATACACATTCCAATATTTGACGTTTTGTTCTTGTTTTTGCCCTAGATGTTTTTTTTTTCTTCTAAAGTTCTAGTCATAGATATGCCAAGGATTCACCTTGGGGATATCCTCATATTCCTGAGTCAAGGATAATGAAACTGATAAGTCTGTATATTTAAAATGTCAAATATAATTAATGTGTTTTTAATTTAACTATGCAAAAGAGCATTGACTAGGATCAAGTTTACAATGACCTTTTAGTGCACTTAAGAGTAAATAATCATTCGTAGTTTATGAAATTAATGAAATCCGTACTGATAAATACTTTTTTCATTTCACACATATAACAAATGTATAAATTACAGTAGTTCATGATGATGATATGAAAGACAGCGATTTAAAGCAAATCTGGGGATTAAATTTTTATTCTATCACTAATTAGCTTCCAGTTCAGCACTAAAACCTTCGCTCCTGCTACAAACCTCACAAGCATTTGTTTGAAAGTAATTGTTATAAATTTTCACTTAAAATGAATAATTAATCTCTTGGCAAGTTGCTTTTAAAAATTCACACAGGCCAATAAGCCAATCTGCTGTTTTTACAGTGAAATAATAAGCACATTCCCTACAAACCCTTTTCAACTACTTGTTTTGAATATGTGCAAATGTCAGTCCACACAAATTTATACCGATGATTGGGAAAATAATTGTGGCATGTGCAATACTGTGTACCGTTTGTCAGGTCAGTATGCTGTAATGTTCTTTTTGCTGTCTTATGTTTTTGAAGAAATCCTGCCTTGTCCTTCAGTTTCCTGTAGCAGTCATGTTTTTGTCAAACACTTTTTATTATATTGTTCACTTGTTTTGTATTACCAATCTGGCTACAATGCTAAACATTGTTGGCTATATGTCTTTACTTTTTACAGGGGTCTTTGTAAGGTGCGCACTATTGTTGTGATGCCACGTTTTTAATAATGGAAAAATCCAGGTTTTCAAACATTAGCATTGCAGTTATCATTTAAATAGGTCACAATTACATAATGATCTGAGACCTATTGAATCTTTTTTTGGTTGGTGATCATAAAAAGCAACTTAATATTTTGTCATATGAAATGGTTTCATGTGAGAAACCAAACTGGAGGACGGGGTTTTTGGGGGATATTGGGATGTTGAAGCTGCTGATTAGCTAATGTTAGTGCTATTGAACAGATGGAGATGAGGTACAGCCTTAGCTGCAGGGTGAAGCGCTATGTTTATGATCTCTATTAAAATCAACAAAATTAGTAACATAAGCAGAAGGGCGTAAACTTTATTACTTTGGAATGTTTAAAGTGACTTTATTGAGGTAAGATGTGTCATCAGTTCTGTATCTGGTTTGTTAACAGCCTGGTAGCCTGAGGAATACAGACTGCTAGTGACAGCACAGATGCTCCAATATTTTTTTTTTTTTATTTTGTTTTGTTTGTTTTTTCAAATGGGGAAAAAGTTTGTATGAGGGATGAGTGGGAACACCACCGCATTGCTGGTGTCCTGAGAGATTAGATTTTTTTTTGTAGGTGTAGTCCTACACAACGGTGAACTGAAGGACTATTTTTAACAGTACATATAATATTATACAACCTATTATATAATGTATATATTAAGGAATAAGTGTATTGTATTGTAGTGTGAGTTTTTGAGAAATCTATGTGTTGAACCTGATAAATGAACTTAATAAATGTTCCAGAGTAGGTAGAAATGAGACCTGTTTGTATCTAAGATAAGTCATGCAGAGTTAGATGTGCAAGGTCCTGCTGGAGAGTTTTATCTTTGCCCAGAAGTCTTCCTATCTTCTTTGGGAGGAAAGGACTGTGCAAGTCATGTACTTCCCTGTTACTAAGCAACATAGCAGTCAGTCAGGCATCCACATGGTTTTGTGTGAATAAAGCATAAACAGACAGATGTGGTGTTGGGCTTTTCACACACTAGGTAGCTGATGATAGACTTCACTTTGCCAGATTGCTTGGACTATCAACAAACTTACTAAGATGGGGATTTCATTTGACTTAACTGAATGAAAATCAAAAGCATGTTTTGAAACTTTTTCAACGGCTCTTTTTATCACTTTGACTTGACAAGTACATCAGAAGTTCATAGGATCTGTGGATGAGTAATTGTGCACACAAGGTACAATAGGGGCCAAAGAGGGGGTATTTTTCACAGAAATCACTCGTCATCCTCTTTCAGGCCACATGGGTGCACAGAAATGATGAAAGTTTTTATCTTGTACTGTAATTAAAGGATCATGCACCACTGAGTGATTGCACCAGAGTGTCATTCATACTGGGTGAAGATGGGTGGAAAGATGATAAGAAGTAATGATTGGAAAGGGAAGCACTTCGAACATCACCCTCCATATGGCATGTGTTTCTAAAAGAAGCCCAAAAATAGAACAGTGAGTCTTACTGACATTGTGAATATTTAATGCCATGAACATGTGAACCCAGTAGGTGAGATTCATATGGACAGTTGTTCAATGTTATTTAAATGAGATGTAGCCAGTTATGTGCAAAAACTTGAGTAGACTTTGTTTTGAAATGAAGGCATTCGTGTTTCAAACAATAGAGCCTTTTTTATAGCTAGACAGCATTTCACAGTGTTATTTAATAAAAGCTAATTGGTTTTTAAGGTTAAGGAACAAACACTTTATTCCCTGCCTACGGTTTCACATAAATTATAAGAAACACATGTTGCCTCAAGTCTAGATTGCTTATTATAATTATTTTAGGATTTAAAGGATTTTAGGATTTAAAACAATGGATGATATGAAGTATTAGATGAACATTCTCATAATTATAAGTTTTTTTTGCAAATGGGGCAGGACGGTGGGGTAGTGGAAAGCCATTCCAGAGGAGTGGTAGAGCTAGAGTAAAAATAAAGACCAACTCAGAATGGGATGTCTTAAAGTGGCTGTAAGTGTTGTGTAGGTGTCCTTATACTTTTGTCCAATTGCATCTCCGAAGCTATTTTTTAGGTGGCAGTAGTAAGTGGTTTGTAATGGGCTTTATCTCCCCAGAGACACTTTCTAAGAAACAGCTTTCATTGTGTCATAAATTTCACTTGGTCATATAAATCTTTGTTGATGTCCTTCTGTTTAATTGTGTTTATGTCAGTGTGGATGTAACAGTTTTAGTATTGTGATTGGCACCTCTCACTCCCCCACCATTCTGCAACTCAACATCCTTCAAAATGTATTTGCATTTTGGAGCCTGGCACTCTCCAAAGACTGTTTGGCATTGGTTGCTATGGAGAAACTATTCCCTGTTTTTATTTTTGACTAATTGTATTAGTCACGGTACTTTTTATGATTGCAAAGCCATTTGTCTGTTGCAGTCCAGGTAATTTATCTGCTGACTAAAGTAAGGAACAACAAGATGTACTTTTGTGTTTTCTCTCATTTAGATCATATGTCTTGTTTTCTATTTTCACATCGATACATGGAATTCAGACTTGTGGTCTTGATGGAATACATTTTTGTGTGTCTTTCTCTGCAGATGTGCTTGTACCCAACTTTTTTATCAGCAATTAAAAAAGAGAATATATATCTGGATAGGTCAATGTATTTAAGTCAATATGCAATGTGTTTTAAGGAGGTTTGTTGAGAATGACTTTTTCTTTATGAATATTACTGGTGCCTAACTACTAGTGTTCTAACAGGAACATTAGATATACTAAGTGCCCTCTGATTGTATCAATTCTAAACTATGGATGAAGAAATACTTGATCTACCTCATAAAAACCTCCACCATGAAACTATATGGATCAGAACAATTGTATATCGGCCTATAGAGTGTCGTGGGTCAGACACGACTGAATGAATAATGTACACGCCCACTTTTCAGTCAATTAAATTATGTTTCTCAAACATTTTTTTATTTATTTTGTAAGTACCTTAATTAAAATTGATGCTGCATTAGGACTGTTCTTAGATGCTCTTCTGACCCTGTGTAAATAAAAATTATTATTTTGTTTTTCTTTTTTTTCCCCCTGCATTCTCAGCATCATTCTGGCACTTTCAGATTCAAGGTCATGTCTCCTGTATGCACGCTGCATAATTAATGGCTTTGATATCTACTTATTTTAATTGTTATTACCAAGCATCAGGCAGCCTTTATATTTTAAAGAGAGAATTAAACAAACGTTTGCAAAATAGTGGGAAGATGGAGTGATTTGACTCCCTTCATTTTCCTTTTTTTCAATTTATGTATTTTTTTTATAAACAAATGCTGAAGAGAGTACATTCATTTCGTGTACATATGTGGCAGATAATCATGTAGTGTGTGTGTGTGTGTGTGTGTGTGTGTGTGTGTGTGTGTGTGTGTTTGTAATGCGTCCTGGTGAGGATTGTTGTATATGCCACTACATTAGCAGCCATCATTGTGTTTGTTTGTTGCAGCATGAGCTCTATGTTCCAGCATCCCACAGATTTCCCCTGCTCATATTCAGCCAACTGAAAGGAAAGTGGTAACTTGTGGGAGGAAATTATGTTCCAAAATATACCCTGAAAAGTTGTTACTAAACCATCCACTGGTTAAAAAGTGATGGTTCGCCTTGCAAATAACCTTCAGTCTTCAAGGCTCAAGAAACCAGTGTCTGAAGTCCTGTGCATGGTCGATACAGAATGATCAGAGGCTGTGAAGGAGAGTAAAATATGAAGGCTGACAGTGTGAGGCGGCTCAAAAGCAAGGCACCATGTAATGAGCATATGGTTGAATTTTAAAGTATAGCTATTGTCCTTTATCGTTGCTTGGAATTCAAATCAGACATCAAACAAGGTTATGTAACTGGTCACAGAAACTGTCCAAAAAAGAAATTTTACAAGATTTCAAGGCATGGCTAGCTTTAAAGAGAGGAGAATATTTTATTGTTTGATTTGTGTAGCCATATTTATGTTTGCTAGAAGGAACATCAGACATCAAAGATGAAGATAAAGATTAAGGTCTATTTAAACTAGATTACTTTTTGTGGTTCATTTTATAACACAAATTGTGTACAGTACTTGAAACATCAGATGAGTTGACTGCATTAGGAACAGTATTTAATATTTAACTGTTTGCATTAATTCTGACTTAAGAATCTTAGTGTCCTACACTGTTAACACTGCCTCGCTGTACCGCATTGGACTCTACAAGGTTTCTTATTTTTAAAACAAATGCTGGGGAGCAAATGCTAGGGAGCTTTCCCTGCTACCGTCACTTTGGCTTGTTCTTTGGGGGTTTGCAACACTGTTAAGCTGCTTTGAGACAATGCACTATTGTGAAATGCTTTATATTAATAAATAAACTTGGACTTAATTGTTATTAGTTATTGATTTAACATCTAAGTTGGTATTATTTATTGGGTTGCGCCAATTCAGGACCCTGGATCTTAATTCCACAAATAAATGACATCATGTGGTATAACTCTCTATTTCACATTCACTCACAACAGCAGGATCAGCTATATTTAAAAAAAAATATTAGAAAATATATTAAACAAACTAGTTTTTCTCTTTTTCTATAATTAATTTCTATAAAATTAATTTATATGTTGAGTCTGTCACAATTAGGAACAACATTCTACATCTTTCTGCATCAGTTTTCTATGTGAAACACTTTTAACTATAATTATAATCATAGTTTTCTGTCATAGCTGCCACCACATTAAAATTCCACTGTGACCCTACAATAGTAATAAATACAATAGTAGTAAAAGTAAAAGCTTGTTTAGCAAATCATCATACAAAAGGGGAATGGTCTGACTGCAGAAGGCGAATTGCTTATTTTGATGAAAAAGTATCTGCCATCGCTGCATAATTGAGTTCCAAAAACAGCTGACTGCTGTTTGTATTATGTTTTGTTATTTCATGTTTATAGAACTGTACATTCTTCTTCACATTGGATTTTATTTTACTCTTTATGTGCAAGTTTTTTTGTTTAACATTTATCTTTTATGAACAAATTAATTTAATTATAACATTTGTTTTTCTCTATTAGCTTTGTTCTTGCAATAAAATGATAAGAATTCTCTCTGGAATTAAAATCACTTATAAATAAACATAACATAAATATATTAACTATTAATAACATGCCCTTGAATGGAAACAAATTTTATTGGGCTGCTGCATTATTCACAAGTTTTTTGCTCCATTAAATGTCTTGTGTTTGGCACAGTGAAGTAAACAGAATCTAAAAAATTAAACATGAAAATAGCACTGAAAACTAACTGAAATGCATCTATAAAATTGTTATTGGAAATGAAAATAGGTGTATTTTAATTTAATTAACTTGTTAATTAGGTACATTTTAGTATTGTAAATTTTAGGTTTAATTCTAGTTTGTATGGAATTGTTATGTGGAATAGAAGTTATATATTGCATGCTACAGAACTGGAATTATGAACTGGAATTTTAGCATTTTATGTGTTCGTTCAGCATTACAGAAAAATAGTGTCTGTTCCTTTTTCTCTCTATTTCGCTTTCTCTCTAAGTACAGTGTGTTTGTATGTACAGTTCTATTTGTGTGTGTGTGTGTTTGTGTGTTTATGTATATATATATATATATATATATATATATATATATATATATATATATATATATATATATCTGTGTGTATATTACATTTGTATGTACCATTCAGGGTGTCAGTCATTGTGTAAGAAGTTGGCCAAATTATTAGTGTACGATTCATATTTAGTATTATTTTTCCCATTGATAACCATGTCTACTATAATTTTTGCGTACATCCAGTGTACACTTACTGAGCCTAAACAATCACTGTGCATGTTGTTTTGTTTGAGCAACACAGACACACAGCAGAAAAAAACGTTCTGAATACAATTTATTAATATGATTTATTAATATAATATAAACATGTAATGAATAAATACATGAACTCAAAGCACCCACCTGTAAATAGAAAGATTTTATATTACTCTTGAGACATAAGGTCTATATTTTCAGTGTTCCAAATTCCTGACTTCATCTCATCCATGCCATTTTTTATTAGAAGCTTTCTATTGTCCTACATGATCTATTCCGTGTTTAGTGAATGTGTGAACAAGAAATTGATTTTCAATGGTGTGAAGTCCTTCTGAGTTGAGCATTTTTCACAAACAGTGGACCATCCAGTGTTAAAATCTCAGGTTTAATGAAACACCCAAGATAGATGTTTGGATTGGGTTTACATTTGTGTTTTTAAAGCTTCTTCAAATAATGACTGCCACTTCTCTTAATAATAAGATGACGCTCCAACATACTCTAATATTCCTTTCCGAGCCTTGTACTCAATTATCTGGTCAGTACTACTGTATAATAATCCTCAGCAAAAAGCAATGGCTTGAAGCCTTGTTATAAGAGAAGATGGGCTTTTAGGAGAAAAATAAATATTTGGTTGTCAGTGGGCAAAATTGAGAGAGATAGGAGGAACTTAAATGTACAAACATAAGTGTACAATGTGCTATTTAACAGATTATCTGCCGGGGCTGATGGGGCTGGGTAAGGATTTATTTTATGTTAAGGTGGGAAACCATATACTACAGTAACACTCCTTTAGTTGCTGATGGATTTAAAGCCATTAATCAACTGAAACTGTAAAGCTTAACAACTTGCATTATTACTTCATGGTTTATACTCAAAGAGATTTGAGAAAAAGCTGACGTGGTTAAAAGGTAGTATGCATTGTTTACCATTATGATTGTTTTCCACTGTAGTGCCTACAGTTTAATAAACATGACAGATTAATTACAGGAGGCTCATTGGTGCTATTTATTTAGTAAGCGTCCTCGTGGTGATGCAGACGTAAGCCCTCTTTTTATATCACTGCTGTTTATTTGGCAAAAGCTTCTTATCCTTCTGTCTTTTTCTACCTCTCAATCTTATTCTTTATCCCTTCATACATTCCATTTGGAATGCGTAAGACTGTGAAAGCAATCATGCATTTGTGTCATGCTAAATGATGAGGTTTCAGTATTCATTACCCTTCAGTTTCTCCAAAGAGAATTACTCACGTCCCAAATCATCACAACCACAGTGTTATATATACAACATAGAAACACGTTGAGACATTTTACCATGTTCTGGTTTGTTTTTGTCCTTTGTGGTGTAGTTGGGCTCTTTCTTTGTTGATTGTTGTTGTAATATGCATGTTGCTGACAAAGGATCATTTGTGCATCTCTAAATGGCTTCTAATACAAAACTTGTATGCATGAATAGTCATGTTTGATTGAAAAGATGATCAATTTTACCAAGACGTGTCATTTAATGATTTTGCCTGGTTTTACTTCCCTGTAAATTAGTCACTGGAGAAAACAAAGCAGGCTGTTCTGCTATGCACACAATTCTTTGTACCAGAAAATACCACTAGTGCATACACTCACGAAAAATCCTATCGTGACTTTAACAGACATCAATGCTCTTTTTCATTTTAAAGTGCAATTGCAATACCACACCTTGTCACACAAAAGTGTTCCTACCATTGCGCATTCTTATTTCGAGCTTGACATTTGGCTGTGTGGGTGCTCATCTATATGTGCCACAAACTGCGGTAATGTACTGGGTTAGTATCGTGCATCAAGCCTTTTGATTATAGGCTTGGTTTTTGGCTTTGTTAGGAACTTGCTGGAAAGCAATGGTTGGGTAATTACTCCCCTGTTGTGCTCAGGAGAGGACAGAGGCTTTTTTCACTAATGCTCTTGCAAAGCACTCCTTTTTTTCCCAGCTTTCGTTATCTGCGTTCTGTTTTTCTGTTTCTTTGCTCTTTATTACTAGCTTTCCTAATTCTATTAAAGCCTATAGGGTTTCTTCAGTCTTTAGTCTCCTTCAGTCTCCTTCAACACCAAAGGTAAATGTATTGATTTTAAAGTAAGACATTTATAGATCTAAATAAAGGGTCTACACCTTCAATGCTGGATTATTGCTTTTTTGTTTTAATTTACCTCCTTTCCACAGGGGACTGAATATACAGCTTATATATATATATATATATATTTTTTTTTTTTTCTTCTAAAGAATTCAGGTTATGCTGTTTGTTTCTCAGATTTAGCTTTTATGGACTATCGCTTTTCATTATTCAGTTCATATTACGGTTTCACCTTCACAACATGATTGAATGACTTTGAGTTTGTGTCTGTTTGGCTGTTAAATTAATTATTCCATTTTTTATTTTAATAATGTTGGACAGCTTACATTAAGCTTCATGAGTGTTTCATTTAATTTCAACATACTGAAAAAGTATTTATTCTTAATATCCATCTTGTTTTATAAGATAATGGTTCTTCTGGGTTCTTCTTGAGAGGTGGTAACGACCGCTATATGTTTTTAGGTGAATTAAATAGTTTTAACCTCATGAGCCCTAAGCTCCACAGTACTACATCAAGGTATAGTTATTTTATTTCTGACCTCAAATAATTTCACTAATAAAGTCATTTTATTCTGTGTGATCTTTAATACCAAGTGCAGCTGGATTTACTTTTTTTTAGGGTTAGTCAGTCAATTATGTTTGTATTTTTTCTTTTTTCAGTTGAAATGGCTGAGGACTTATTGTTTAGACATTAAACTGACAGTTTGAATGATAGCAGAGATTTTGTGGGTGATAAAATCCAAACTACTGATAGTAAAACTGTCTGTGTGTATATGTGTGGGGGGGTGTGAGAGATCTCACATGTTACTTCAAGTGGTAGCTTCGTTAATTTAGAATTGGTTAAGGCCTGAAAACTTATAATTTCCTGTTACTATTAGCCTGTATTAATCTTATATGTTGAAAGACATGCAATATGTATGCATTTATTTATTTATATATATATTAGTATGTATATATATATATATATATATATATATATATATATATATATATATATATATATATATATATATATATATATATTGTATTCTACACTAGACTATTGTCATATCAGCTTTAGTGCATCCATTAAGATACAAACACTTTCTCTTTCCACAGTATAATTACAATAAAAATAGTTCTAGTAAAAACAGTTAGGTGGCGCAGTGGAAAATGCTCTCACCTTATATTAAGAAGTATTTGATTCCTGGCAGGGGAACCTGTTCCAATTTGTATGTTGCATGTTCTTCTTAATGTCTGTATGGGTTTTCTTTGGAAGCTCTAATTACTTTTCACAGTCCACCGTCTCTTACCCTATGATCAATGGACTGGGCTCTAACGCCACCCAAGGCCACGATAAGCAGCTTAAAAATGAATATGTCTAGCATTTTATTTATGATTGTGTTCTAGACTTAAGATCAGTTAAGACCAGCATTTACAGGCAATAAATTATATTATATTGACAAAGAAAAAGCCCAGAACAGGATTTAGAGACTAAACTGATTACAGAGGAAACTGAACAGTGCAGATGAAAATTGGTGGTGTCTATGCAGTAAATGCTCTCTCATGCCTGTGCAATTTACAATGCCACTTATTTATGGATTCTGTCTGGTGAAGAACAGACGGGACTATGCATCACTGGTAACAAAGACTTCTGGGGTTTTTTTCTGCTCAAAAAATAATTGGAGAAACATGGACGAAGGCTTCAGCAGAGTAAGTGAAATCGACCGATGATAATTTTCTTTTGGGTGTTATTCTTACTTTTATATTTGTTAAAAACACAAAGATATCAGTCAGTAATAAACTGATTCTCTGATCCCCCAGTACTCCCTTCTGTAAATCCACCAAATACAACAATGTTTAAGCACAAATAACGCCAATGTATCTCTAATTTAAAAAAGGTCAGTGCCCTCGGATACTTGTAATTATGGGGGGTGGAATATCTCAAAAGCAGTCCAAACTGGAACATTCTGTTTAACTGTGCAGGTCAGAGCCAGAAATAATAGGTACAACCTACTGGGTAGCACAAAACAATCAACTGCACAGCATATCACCCATCAGCAAACTCGCACAATACACTAAACAGTTCAGACTGGCTGGATTGTAGCCATTTACCCTGCACCAGTTTCAAAGTGGTTGAACTAGGGTCTAAGCTCTTGTTAGCTGCTTCTTGCATTACATGAAATGTAGCGAGTTGTTTTCATAGTCTGCAGCTTGTTCTGAACATCTAATACAGATCATTCTGACTGCCACCTAACATGAGTTCATATCTCTCAAGTTCAAACTGTCAAGCTAAAATGTGATGCTCTGATGATTTATTGAAAATTGTAGTTTACAGCAGAATATCTGTAATCACAGTTAAAGCATGTTTAACAGTTGTACTACAAATTGCATATATGCTTATTGCCCATGTTTTATTCTTGCCAGTGTTTTGTTAATTAGTTATTGTCTTAATTAGTGCTTATTCTGTTTGTCTTCCATTTACTATTTAATCTTGTTTTTATTTGTCTGTTTCAATTGTCTATAATTTTTATATAGACTTAGTTTATGCATCCATGTTTCTGGTTCTATTTATTAGAATACTCATTAAAAGCATTTTTACCAGCCTACTGTGCTTGATTCCTCTGTACTCACCATGGCGTGCCGTAACAGATTTATATACTGTTGGATCAGCCATGATGTTGCTTTTCATTGTTATTAGCGAGATAATAAAAAAGGCTTCTATTTATTTTTCTCCTACACCTTCATTAATGCTACAGATTTTTGGCTTCTTCTCTGCATCTTGTTCCCATTTTGCACTTGCATTTATTAAGTCTTGAGTTTTACATGTTTTATTTATTTATTTTAATAGTTGGAGGATCGTTAAAGTATCTTCTTACAGCAACCAAATTAGGTATTGATTAAACTTTCCAAAAAAAACTGCTCATAAGATGGAGCTACCCAGGCAAATTAAAACCTCTATTCAGCTAGAAAATACTCCAGAATATGATATCAGTGGTCATGATATTGACTATTTGCAGTTATAGAAATTTTGACCAGTGGTGCCCAACGTGTATATATAACTTAACATCTTTAATTAGCAAAAGTGTTCCGCTTGCCCTCTCAAACTAAAATTATTATGTTTCCCAGACCAACATTACTTTCTGCCAGTATTTCCTCGTGTACCTGATGCAATGAACAGAGCAGATGAGATCAGATTTATGTTGCATATGTTCTTTTTCCCACCTTTTCTGAATCCCTTAGTATACTACCTTATGTTTGTTGCATCAACAATATCAAATGTTTGTAATTGTTTGAGTTAGTTTAAATCTGATTCTTGCAGCTTATGTATGAATATATCTGGCACCTTTAAAGTGCAAACAAAACAAGCTTTTTTAGGACACTTTATTTCAATTCCATATGATTTGAATTGATAAAGCTTCAGATTGGTACCATACCAAGCTCATCTTATTCCCCACATAGTACACAAAAGTGTTGAGATTTTATTTTGAATAGTAAGAAAGGCATTTAATTGGGTATGTACAGTTGCAGGCCTTTGGAACAATGCATGAATAAGTATTAAACATGGACACTAATGTGAATAGAAAAATGTACATGTATAATTATAATAAAATATATTTTATGCTTTAATAAGCACAGAAAAGTTCATGGGAATAAGTGGAATATTTTTTTCACCTTGTAACACAATAACATTGCATTTGTAGCATCTTTTTTCAGTGTTATTGTTATGAAACGAGGTTTTCAATAATTTTTAGGTTAAAACTGATTGACATTGATTTTGTGTTGCAATAATAAAGGAATAGCTAACATTTGTCAATTCAACATCAATAGTAATCTTGTGATATGCTGTACAACCTTTTCTCAGCCTGTAGCTTCTGTTGTACCTCGTCTGTGATGCAAGTAAGTCATATATTTACATGTTTATCTTGTGAACTAACAACTTGTCTGCCTGAAAACCTAAAGTGCTTGAGAAAAGACAAATTTATTTTACAAAGACCATGCAGTAGATGGTCATGTGTTTGAATAGTGTATGAAAGGAAATATACATTACATTTAGGCCCCTTATTTAAATGAATTCTTTGAATTAGACTATGAATAACAGAATGCAACCTGTTACTTTTAGAAGTGTCTTACAAAATATTACATCATGGAGCTACATGTCATCATCAATTTAGATTTTGGAAGTTCAATCGTTCTGTTTCTCATTACACCAGTGCCTCAGACATGCACTACATACGCACTTGTACTGTGCTACATTTCAGTTAATAGCTCTCTTGATTATTTTATTTATGTTGGTTATCAATTATTAAATCCGATTGTTAGGTTATTTAAAGTAACTATTTCTGAAAGTACACTTTGTTGTTGTGGAAATGTAGTTATTTTCTTTTGGAACATTTTACATTTTTAATAAGGTACAAAGAGAATTTGATTTATTTTGACATTTTTATTTCAAAAAGCAAATAACTGTGTCGTTTGAAGATATTTTTAGAAAGTTAATTACCAAAATATTTTTTTTACATTTTATTCATTCATTCATTATCTCCCGCTTTATCCTCTATTGGGGTCGCGGTGGGGTTCCCCATGCCCATCCAGGGGAGAACGTCTCGGGCGCTGGGCAGCTAGACCCAGGACAGGTCACCAATCCATCACTGGGCACACACTCACTCACACAGACACACTCTATATGGGGCAATTTTGAGAATTCAATTGACTTGATCCATGTTTTTGGACTGTGGGAGGAAACCGGAGAACCTTTTACATTTTAAAATTATACTAATATTTTCAACCATAAGCCAATGAAAAAAATCCTCATATTATAGGTACTTTTGATTTACTTACACTATGTTCCAAAGTTTCCTTTTAAACCGTAGCCAGCTCAGCTGAACCTGTACAACAACATAGAGCCTAAAAAAAATCAATAATGAAATTTACTGGTAACATTTTCTATAATACAATTTGATCAGTTTCCTTGTTGCAGCCCCATGTTCTCTGGTGAGTAATCACAATCAGGCTCGTCTCTTTGTTATTGGGCAAAAAGCTGATCTACAGAACCAGTAAAGATCAAAAAGAGTAAAACTCATAAGTACAACTTGGAACCATTTCTTTAATGAACATTACACTTGCTTCTTAACTAAATTAGTCATGATCCTGCTTGGAGATTCCATTTATTCATAAAGTAAAATCCTCTCATGGTTATGTAGCACATAAGCAATTAAAGGAATAGTGAGCTTCCAAGAAGTTAGAAAACCCAGTAGGGACTTGTTTAGAACACTGGAGTCATTTTTCTTTCACAGTATGAAGTGTTTTCCGTCTTTAAATTCGATCTGAATTTTATTTTTGGTTCAAAGCAGCATTCCAGAGGTAGTGTTTTTTCCTCCTCAGACAGATTCATCTTTTCATGATTTAAAAGTAAAACATACTGAGGATCCATTTCTATTTTCATTTTTGTAAATATAATCTATGTAGAGATTTTCAGGTATTCTAGTTGCTTTGGAACCAAAGAGTAGAGCAGCTGCTTAATGTTCAAGTTTGCAGCTTAAAGTAGCATCCACCGCTTATGTTGAGAAACTTTTTTGTTAATTTGAATGCAAACTTTAAAAGGTTATCTAAATCTATGTGGTCTAGTGAACTGAAACAGACATTAATAGCCATCTCAGAGGAATGCACACTAGCTGTGTGACGCTGTACTGGCGTGGGTGTCGGTAGGAAGAAATCCACCTGGGATATGAGTTACATGAGGCAGAAAACTGATCCTTATGAGTAAAACACACCAATGAATCTTTAATGAGTTCTCAGCCCTTCCTTCCTTTCTCTCAGCCCTTCCTTTCTCTCCGTTGTCCAGTTTCTACTCTGCTTTGGCAGTGTGTTAATACTGCACTGGAATCTGCAATCATATAGATGTAACCTGTAGAATCTGATCAGATTGTAGCAGAACTTCTATTACTGGTGTTTAGTCCTGAGGGTGAAACAGTGTGGACTTGCTCCTAGTAGGTGTTGTGTTGGTTGCAAAAGCCTGTTTTGTGTGGGTTTTTTCTTACCTCTGAGAGGTCTGCCTCAGGCAAATGAAAAATAAATAAAGATATAAATAAACTACTAGAAAAAGCAGCACAACAAGGAGTTTTTTACTAAATATAACAGAAATCAGGGATTTAGTGTACTGCAATATACTTGCTCCAGGCGCCGTGGCTTAGTGGAAAGAGCAGCACTGCTGGACAATATCAGTGCCTAAGAGCCTAAGTTTGAAACTACGCTTTAAAAATTCTCTCTATAGAAGGAGGTTTACCAAATAGTTGCTTTAATAATGAAAAAACTGGCCTCAATAGTCTTTGGGTGTATGAAGTACAATGGATGGAGTGAACATTTTGAGAATAGAGTATTAAAAAACGGTATCATAGGCTTTGATATCAGCATTTTTGGTTAGTATTAGTTTTTTGCCGCCAAGTGCAACAAAGATATAAAAAACATATATAAAATTGCTCCCCGGGTGCCATGTACAGGACTGCCCGCCCCTCCAAGCATGTGTTCTCAATTCACTCAGTGTGTGTATTTCCATGTGTTTCACTGCATGAATGGCTTGAATGTGAAGGACAAATTTGTCTGTGTAAGCACAAAATGGATCACTTTTATTAGTTCCATGTTGATTTTGCTGCACCTGATCCATATCTTGGGTAGGACATTGTTGCAGTGGTTGGCAATTTCGCCCTACAGCATGCCTGTCCCTTCAGTGTAAAGTTAGCATACTGATTTCTGTGTGGGATTTATCCAAGAACTGTCATTTTTCTGTTTATGCTGGTATGTGAACTAAGGATACTAATTTGCCCCAGGTAGGAATATGTTAATAAACTTGTTTTCCTGTGTGCCTGCCCTCTGATGGGACTGATGGTATGTCCAGGTTATTTTCCTGCATTTAGGATAAGCAGAGTGTAAAATTCACTATTTATTGTCTTTACATTAAATCATTGTGTTTTTAGGTCCTTTCTTACATTCATGTCCTCACTAGTCTTTCTAGGTTTAAAGTCCCAGGTTTTAACCAATTCTTTCCATTCTAGACCATAAGCTATAATATTTTGACACGGATCAAATGGCTCGTGTGAATTTCCTTTCAATCAACAATCAAATATAAGGAAATGTGTTAGGTTTTTATAAAACCAGTTTATATAATTTACATATTCCTTAGTAATTCTCATTTTAGTATGTGCTGAGGGTTTTCTGCTTCACAGCCCCCTCACTGTGGCTCATCCTGAGCTATCCAGCCCCCGACTTCTAGGCTATGCTCGATTTGTAAAAAGTATTAAGTCTTTTTTTTCCCCTTCAAATTGATCTTTCAACTGGTGTGTAACACTGCAGCTGTTTTCTAAATTGCACATGTTTTAAATGTAGAATGTCAAGTTTTGTACTGAAGATCAAATCTGTATTTTTTTATTATGATTTTTATATTCAGAGCACACTGAAGAATGGCAGATTCTCAGCTTTTCAAATTGGCATAATCGGACCCCTTGGGCTGCATGCCATCAAAACACTTTGCTGATGACTCTCAGTAAACCTTTTAGATATACATACATAGCATGGTTTGGTTCCCTGCCAAACTGCTCTTCTCACATTCTGTAAAACACATACTATTGATTAGTGAGCATATTAAAAATGATCAGCTGGTGTATTAAAAATATACATAATTTGGATGTTTAAAAGCAAAACTGTTTTGAATGTGTAATTAGGTTTAATGTTCCCATTGCATTTATCTTAATATAAGATCTTTTCAAGGTAAATGGATTTCTGTAAATATATAATTTGTGGTAAATGTATATTCTGTTTGCGCTGTACATTTTAAACTTTTAGTTTGCTCACTGTTCAGATTCTGTCAAATTGATGTTGGCTAGCTAATGTTCCAAATTTTATGACTATGTTGTATTTTTGACATTTAATTTGCTCATAATGACCTGCTGATTGTAAAACAGGCATAAGATCTGAAACGCTGAGCTGGTGAAGACATTATTTTTTGTAGTCAACTTAATTACTTATTTACTCATATTAACACAAAATTAAATGGTGACTTTAGTAAATTTTGAATGAATACTTATGTGTTCTTACTTTGTCATAGGTGTGAATTTTAACATATAAGCCATTTATAACAATACAGGGACTTGAAGGTACAACATTTGGAACATGGAAAAGGTTTAAAGGCAGTTTTTAATCAGTAAGACTTCTGTGATGTTCTTTTGAAGCTCCTGCATATATCACTGCATCTTAAATGTTATGAGTGCACTCATAGTATTTTGGCTGTGCACACATAAATTATCACACTTACTTTATATCATTATATTCCTAAATGTGGGAGAGTAATGAGGTAGATGAAATGTCTGCTGCTGTGAGTAGATGATCATATTTCTTAATTTCTTTCAACCCTTTCAGCAAAGCAATAATGTTGCCTGTAGAAATAAGACTATTCTGATATCTAAATGTCTGAGCTGACATTTTACCTTTGGGCAATTCTTTAAACCTTCAAGTTACAGTTATAACATGACCCTTATCTCAAAGATTTAAATGTGTTCCTAACAGGTTCATATTTATTTCTCACTAGTGCAACTTTACAGCTACATTTCTTCTAGTTGCTTCATATTTTGTTTTTCTTTTCATAACCATTTTTCACTTTTTTTTCTTTAATTAATGGAATTTCTTCAGAGCCAGACTTTGGCCAAATAACATAAATCGTATGTTAATGTAAATAAGATATTACACAGTTGCTGCTTGTGTGGTATAACTACATTTAGTATATCTAGATTTTATAGATTGTCCTGATTTAAATTTTTATTATCTTGAATCTGATCTAAGTTATTTAATATTGTCTGTATATATTGAGTTCTGATTGTAAAGGGAAAAAAACTCAGTGCAAAGTTAATGTAGCCAGTCTGTGACTACATGACCCTTATGGCATTGTTTTGCGGACATTGCCTTTATGCATAGTGCCAGAAGTGGATTTGAACATTGTGGTCAACCGAGTTCATCCTTTTATAGCTTGAAGATAAGATCTGGGTTTACTACATTGCTTGGGAATGTCCAACTGTGCGAACTTTCACCTACAGCTATCAGAAGTCCCAGGTTTTGTCAAGAAACCATTCTCCACATCTTTACTTCACCTTTATCAGTCTGAACTGGTAACACTTAGCAGGATGGTTCACTGTTTCACGCTGTTAGCATCTTATAGCATAAGATCTTATAGCATAATTGTCACTTCTCAATATTATTGTTTTAGTACACTTTTGGCCCAATGAATTTTTCCTCTTTGGTTTCACTTGTACAGCAATAGCCGTTCATCAGTTACAATCCATCTGTGCAAAGAAATTACAAGTTTACACCAGCATTGTATTCGGCATGCTCTTTGCTTGACATTGCATCGTGTGTTCAGAGCCATTCTTGAAATTTTTCTCTGACCTCTTTTGTCATTATGAATTCCTACCAGCATAACCCACTTCTAAATCAGTCCTGTCACGTTTATTGATTTATACAAAATGCCATGTAAGTATTCCAAAAATGTGGAGTGTTGGTTCTGCAGGCTAGATATCTGTGCAGAGAGCAAAACCTTGTTTATCTGAAGCTGCATTGTCAGCCCACTTATCTCACGAAACAAAAAAAATTATAGTAGAATAGTAAAGATCCAATGCTCTTTTTAAATGTTTTTTTTTTTTTTTTTTTTTTTTTTTGAAGCAGATAAACAATTGCCTACGGATTAATATACTTCCCACAAACAGAGCCAATGTGATGTTTACTAATGTGTTGCTTTTGAATCCCACTGGGGAGAAGATGCACACAAATGGAAGCCCTTGATTTTTTTTCTGAATTAATTTTTTTATCTGTATTAAAGTAATGGGGAGACAATCTTGCACACTACCTCAAAAATGCAAGCACAGTATAATATAAGTTTTATGCTTGATACATTTTGTTGCCTTTAATTTAAAAGTAAGAAATATATTCTTGGCAACTACTTAAATAATAAGACATAGCACTTACTTTACATTCACAGTAAATAAGCCATACCCCAATAATCCCATCTGTCCAAAATGACAGATTGCAAATGTTTTTTGTATCCATTTAAACTTATATCCCAGGCATCTTTGAAAAAGGTGTATAGTTCATTGATATTCTTCAGAGAAAAGGAAAAGCCATCCTCTTTTTGCTTTATCCTGTTATAGATGGCTTTTCCAGGATTTGCTGGTATTTTCAAGAATCCCTACCTTTCTTAAGCAATGCAGTATTGTCAAATGCCCCTGATGTCAACACAACCCCAAAACATGAGATATCCATCCTCATGATTTGCATTTGGCTAGGTGCTTTTTATTTTAAAAAAATTTGCTGCAAATATAGTTTTACCTTGAGGCTTTCTGAGTGGTTAAACATTCCACAGTGATTACAATTGAGATTATTAGCATTTTAAAACAGTATAACTGTCCATGAAAACTTGTTTGTTACAGGTTCTGATATAAAGGACACTTGACTAATTAAAAATTTATTACCTCGTACATCAAGAAAAATACCTTACTGTTTGGAAATAAGTGTTTAATGAAGATGTAAATTAAGAGATAAATTAAAAGGTAAATGAAACGTGCTGACTGACAATCTATTATCTCATTATATTCATGTAATACCTCATTCAGAGCAGTCACTCATGACAAGAGCTTACACAGAATGATCTTGCTTCAGATCATTGAAGGTGTATTCATTCTTTTTATTTCATTATATTACACTTTTTTTAACATTAACCTTTACACAATTAATCTACACTATGTTTTGGTAAAGTCATGGATATACTGTACACTGATTACATATAGTTGGCAAAAGCAAGTAGCTCACTAAGAGATTGCAGTTGTTAATGTTCTGTAGGCCTTCAGAACCGTACTAAAAAACAAATCAAAAATAAAGGAGATGCTCTGCTGTGTGTCAAAAACACTCCGTTTGACAGAAGATTTTAGCTTTGATGTCAGCAACCATATCTTTGACATGCTCGCATTTTTAAAATGTTAACAGATTGTGAGCTTTCAGTTCATACATGATACAAACTTTAAGATTTCAGAGCATTTAGATGGTCTGTGGATCCGAATGATTGATAGATTATGGTGGTCAAACTGGCAAATGGAAGTCAAACAAATTGATGCCTGTAATACCAGTAATATAAAGTAATTGATCCAAACTGAGCAGTCACACTAACAATGCTTTCCAAAGTGCAAGTCATATTAATCCTATAGTTACATTTACGAATTTGGTCAAAATTCATACAGACTGATTAATTTAGCCTTTTGAATTTAGCCTTCTGTGCTCTTGTTTTTTTGATGAGTTAAGGCAGGTTTTCTCATGGAGGTGTTCTTTTAGAATGCATTCAGCCTACAGAGTTTAGTTCAGGTTGCCTGAAATTCTGTGACTGATTTATTTAGTATGAAACTCTGCTGCTGTAAGTTGGTGTCTAAGGACCCGGCTGGCACACTGAGGAGTAAATTAATATATTATTTGGTTTAGTGGTTGTGTTTCCACTTGTCATCGCTTTTTCACATTCCGTCCAGTCACAGTAACAAGTTAATGTGCCAGTTTATTTCTAATTTGTCTTCTCACAACACCTGCACTTAACGCTACTGTGGAAGAAAAACCTTCAACTGGGAATGATATATTTTTACTTAAGACAAAACTTTAATGTCGAAAAAAATTGCGAATGGAATCTTTGTCATGTTCAGCTTGTGGCGGCAGGGTGGCTTAGTGGTTAGCACGTTTGCCTCTCAGCACTAGGGATTCCCGGTTTGAATCCACATCTGGGTGGAGTTTTCATGTTCTCTCCGTGTCCGCGTGGGTTTCCTTCAGGTTCTCCGGTTTCCTCCCACAGTCCAAAAACATGGATCAAGTCAATTGAGTTCTCCAAATTGCCCCATATAGAGTGTGTTTGTGTGCGTGTCTGTGTGTGTGAGTGTGTGCCCAGCGATAGATTGGCGCCCTGTCCTGGCTGTATCTGCCCAGCGCACGAAACGTTCTCCCCTGGATGGGCATGGGGAACCCCCCTCGACCCTAATATAGGATAAAGTGGAAGATAGTGGATGGATGGATGTTCAGCTTGTCTCACAAAACTGCTGATCGTTATATAAAAATTCATGATGAAGTTTCTGTAGGCAGTCAGTGAAAATTTGTATTCTGAAAAAACTGTGGAGACATATCTCATTGAATAAAAAGGACAGATAAGAATGTTCTTTATATTTATATATTTTTCTATATTGTTTTAGATTTAAATTTCTAAAATTGATTTTGTTTAAAATGGTGTATTTGCTTCTTGTTGCACATTTTTATGTAAAAGTCATTACAGTCCCCAAACATTTTTTTTGCCTATTCATTCAAAACAGCACTGAGTTAGACGACACTGATGTATGAAAGGAGCCCTCATTGCAAATTCAGTCAGACCTTGCTTAGTTTAATCTGGCACTTTCTTGCAAGGGCCTTCCTCAAACTGTTTTCAAAAGTTGAAAACATATAGTTGTTTAAAATACATGGTTAGGCTAGTTTTCCTTTCCACTGTTGTACCGGCTTAATCTTTAAGGGTTCAGAATATAAAAAATGTGATGCTTCTTTGAGATGATGTAATATTGTAAAAGGCTCTTTATATTAGAAAAAACTTATACTTGAACTTGGATACATGTTAGAGAAACCTGTTGGACCAATAATCTAGAATCTCACGCTTATTTCTCCACACACACACTCACACATACATTCACACACACACGCATACAAAATCAAAGTGTGTCACTTTGTTTACTGCTCACATTTCCCAATGCCCAGGCTCATATCTGGCAGTGAGTGCATTGGTGGCCAAATGCATTTTATGAGATGAAATGTCAAATGGCAGAGATATTGAATGTGAATATGAGATGGAATAATGTCCTGGTTCTGTAGCTTCTCATTTTATGGCTTTGTGATAAAAGATACTTGCCTTGGAGAATGTGAAGTCCTCTACTTATATCGTTCCAGTCTGGCTCAGCAGTGCAATAAAGAAGAGAAATGCCTTATAGATTCTTCAGCAAATGAGTATTCAGATTAATTATACAATCAAAGGGCAGAACATGTACATTACAAAAATGTTTTTGCATTTTTTATTGAAATCGACTCCTATGTAGACAAATGACATTCATGTTAAAACTCTTAAATAAATAATAATAAGCATTCAAATGTTTTCTTAGCTGTAGTTATCTATCTGTCCTCATTTTGATTGTATTTATATACCTGTCCATATAGTACAAATTATTAGTTTTTAAAAGTGTGTAAATGAAATGTTGTCACTTTTGTCCAGATAGTTTTACTTGTGAAATGATTCGAGTTTTAATCTGAACCCAATGAACACTAAATTTTTACTCAGATATCCAAAAAATCTAAGGTGCAAACAGGACTCCTTATCCTGCCCCACTTTCCTTTTTACACAAACCAAACAAAAGCGAGATGACGCCTCACTGATTTTAGGTTGTGCAACACAACAGACACAAATTAATCACAATGCTTAGAGTTACTTGCTGTGATTTCAGAAACCAGCCATTCCAGAATGAGCTGGAGCTGGATATTTAAATGCAGAATGGAAATGTTCACCCTCCCAATGACACGCTCAAAATTAATTACAGAATTTTAGCACCTTTAACAGTCTCTGTCTTGATCTGTATCACCACTCTGCATGATGCATTACTGAAGCAGCTTTAAATTTGTTTCAAGGGTGTTTTGCAATCATCTGTGTGTCCTAAAGAGGCCTGTCCTGCCATTTTAGTTAAGTATCGATGTTATAAAATCAAATAAAGGAAGAATGAGTAGAGCTTGAGAACTGGGACTAAATCTTAATCTTTTCTGAAGATTATCTCTTGGATATGTTGCTATAGCCCATTGAATCTCCACCTGGCTGTGAAGTAGGCCACAGCACTGGCCAAAAATAGCTCAAAAGCCACATAGATGAATGAATCTATAAAAATACTATTACTAACAGACCAAATGCTTCATGGATCTTGGATTAAAAAGCACAGATTCCACACCATCACTGATTTGATTAACAATTGTCACTGTGGCTGGAATCAGAACAGAATCATTTCCTTCCTCACTGTGACTTGCATAATAATTTCCCCCTTTTAACTTTTTTTTAAATATACATTTCTGGTGTTATAATGTTCTTAACTGTGTTTATTACATTTGACTGACATGTGAACAACAACTTTGTTAAACCAAAATTGGCTTTTAAAATTTAGAACACTGCAAAATTGTTTCATCAATCTGATTGGTGATCAGAATTGTGTCTGGACTTGTACACACTAATACATTGATTTTTGTACTTTCAAACCTCTCCTGTGTAGCTTTAGTGGCCTGCAGGGTCTATTTATTTGGCTCTATTTGTGCTACCCCTTTTTCTCATTTCCTGCAGTTTCGTTTCCATAGCAAGAAGGTCACACCATCACGCTGTGGGGGTGAGATGTTATTAGAATAATGAACAAATCTTTGGTTTGCAACATACATGGAACATAAAAACAAGGCTGAAGCCTTGTTTCTCATCAAACTAAAGTACCTTTTCTCGGTAGACATTTGCTATGTTTAAAGATAATTCCAAAGTTTTTGTTCTATTAAAATTGTACATTATAAATTTTTCTTTCACATCTGCAGATCTCTTCAGCTCTTTTAACCTGTTTTACATAATTTAAAGGGAATATCTATGGCAGGCATGTTTTTCTTATATGTATTTATTATTACTAAACTAGGTTTAGTTTCTCCCAGTTCACTGTCATGAATATGTAGGTTCATATTACAGCACAGCAGCATTTGCCTCACAGCAAAAAGGCTTCATGTTTGGTTCCTGTTTGGGGTGAATAAAGATCCTTTCTAAGTGCTTTTTTTGTAGATAATCTAGTGACATGTTGATGGGTACATTGGAGATACTAATTACAATTTAGTAATAATTAATTAGGAAACACCTCATAAAACCATTTTTCAAGAAACTACAGATCTGAATTGTAGACCAATTGTAAACCGGTCTATAGAGTATCTAAGGGTCAGATGGGTGAATGTTATTTCAGTTATCTTTGGTGGTGCAGTGGTTAGCACTTCCACCTTACAGCAAGAAGGTCATTCTGAAAAAAAACCTAAATAAAAAAATAAAGACATGAATAGTTTTGCTTGGCATGATGCAAAGGCAGTTTTGGGGTTGTTTACTCATAAACACAACCCTGCTGGAGTCTTCTGTTGCCAAGTAATAATATTAACAACATGAAGACTATTGGGATGACAACATGCAAAAACCACAGCATGTTTTAGAAATGCCAGGAAAGAAAGTAAAATTAAATTATGTTTTAAGTAAAGTCCAAGGTAAATATTGTGCATTCACATTTGAATAAATTTAATTTTGCATTTATGATCAGAATTTTTTCTTCTTAAGTACATTTTTAATCAGTTACAGTCACTGTTAGCCTTTTCAGTAATGACTGGTTAAAACAGGACAATTGAGGTCAGTCCAGACAAATACGCAAATGTACATTGAATGCTATAAAACTGAGTGCAATATAGCAGAGAGGATGAATGATTGTGGTGATTAAAATGTACTTTTCAGGGTGACTCATCTGCAGCGTGAGATGATGTAAAATATAAAATTGTTCTGTCACCACAACGGAAGAAGACAGGGAGTTAGTTTAAAGACTTTGATTTAACGCTGCTCAGGTCATTCCACAGTTCTTGATGTTTAAATGATGTGCCACTTCAATGCAAGGAGTGGTGGAGACATGAAGATAAGACTTCTGTGGCCTTATTTCCCAGACATTTCTTTTTTTATCATATAAATCAGAGATGTCAAACTGAATCACAGAAAGGGCCAAAATTTAAACCCAACTCTATGTTGAGGGCCAAGCAGGGTAAGCATGTACAGGACCTTGTGACTATGACAAGTGAGCCTACTGCTAATCTTATGAAGCATAATTATTGGTCTACACTGTCTTTTGGTGAGTAACATTATGCGTAAGGAAGTTTATGCAGAGATGTTTGCACACTAATTTGTTTTCCTGATAATGAAACCTTTGGTACAAACACCATTAAATCTGAAAAGTGTCTTTATAGTTGGATGGAATTAATGTCCTGGCATGCTTGCTTTTGCAGTGTATTCTGGTACTTGTATCAGTGCTATGCATCCTATATACAGACTGTTTATTCAAAAGACGTAATTATATCTTTAAATGCTGTACATAAGTCATTAAAACTCATGCATTTTAATATACAAACATCAAAGAAGATGAAAGGCCAAATTATTTGAAGATTAAAACTAAAGCAGCAGCCCAGATATTGAAGGATAGGTTGTTCCACAATCTCTGTGAAGCCACTTTAAAGGCACTGTCGGGTTTTTTTTATAGTTTTATATGACACCATGGAACAGTTAAGGGTAATTGATCATAAATTATCAAGAGTTAAGTTTAGTCTATTTCAGCCTCTATTGACCAGGCTCAGCATCAGCTGCCAGGTGTTTCAAGTCTATGCAGGCATCAAAGAGTGGCAATTGATACTCATCAAAAAGCCCAATAGGACAGATGTACATTATACTCTTTTATGATGGCGCTAAAATGTAACCCAGATCTCCTGAAGTGGGTATGCCAATTTTCAAAAGCTTTTAAATGTGACGTGATGCATTTACAATAGCAGTATGTTATGTTTATTCTACACACATAGTGCCAATACAATACATCTTATTACTGCTGACATGACAAGAAGTTAGAAAAAGTGCACTACTGCTTAGGATCCATAGTGATATATAAATCAGCAGAAATAAGGACAGAGCAATGTTGTTGTGCTGTAGATGTCCTATAGCTGCAAACCCATTCAATAGAGAGAGAGGCTGAAGGACAGCAAAGGCACACAGAAATGAGAAGGAAATACGAATAAGATGGCTAGAGACAATACAACAATAGGAGTCATGGAGGATAAATGACTGAGACAGAAAAGGCCGACACAATAAGGAGGGGAACAGGGAGACAGTCTGTTCATCATTATTTTTATTTTTCCTTTTCTTGCTCCTGAAGCCAGGTTTTACAAATATATACTAGGAATGTGCATTTCTCTTACAGTATCTGATGACTTACACATCTTGGTGCATTTCCACTGATCCATGACACAAATTTAAAGCAGTTAGTGAAATTGTATGATACAATTCACTCCATGCAATTCAGTACAGTGTTAAATAATTAATCGTTGTTTGGTAGTGCACTAGGTAGTGCTGTTGCATTAATGCAGAATAGTCTGGGTTTAGTTTCCAGAGGGACGACCAGAGTCTTTAGTTTTGTAGTTTGCATGTTCTCCCCATTTCTTTTGGGTTTCATTGTTAAATTCTTGTTTTAATTCTCTATTCCAAGCCGGGTGAATTAAAGATGGAATGAACTTGATTATTGTCTGCAGTTTTCCTGCCTTTCATCTAACCCAAGTCCCAGTGCCAGTGACCCTAATTAGAATTAGCAACCTAGAAAATTAACAAAAGCTAAACATTTTGTCTCCAAATATTTGATTAAGATAATATAATTCTTTATTTGTCCTACAATGTGTGAAATTAACAATTCAATTAGTAGCATTTTGGTAAAAAATAGAGATAGATAAATAGATATAAATAGATAGATACATTTCATTCTTTCAGGTAAAAGATATGCAAAACATATGCTGGGTTCAAACACCGTCCTGTCGAGCGATCTTGACACCAAACTAAATATTTGGGTAAAATGAATTCAATCAGTTAACATTAAGAGCTAAGATTCTTATCGTAACCAAAGTATCAGAAGGAAAATAAGGTTAGACATGATCACCAACAGTGCAGGACAGTTTCTTTGTATTTGTACCAAATTAAATGTGTTTCCAATAAACAGTAAATCGCATAGTACTCCCTCCTTTACGTTAATCTATGATTATTCAGACACACATCCACTCGCACTAGACATGATCAAGAAGCTTGAAAAACAAAATGCCACTGAGAATCAAGTGGACTTGTGGAATTTATATTACTAATATTACTATACATTACTTACTATACTGGACACATATATATGTTAGACACTGGATCCTGTGCTGGCTTTTTTATTTAGCAGTCATGATGGTGTGTTAGCAATCGCTCGTTCTTCCCCGGGAGATCGGCTACGCGGGAGGGAATGTGTACGCCGCTTGCGCCTTGTGACCGTTTTTCCGGGAACGGCTACGCGGAGAAAAATGTGTACGCCGGTCCGCTGGATGAAAACGCTCCCACGAATATAACCTGGGGATATTGCGCAGCGTTGTACCGTGGTTGAGCGCGGAAGGAGAGTTCGAGACACCGGGATAAAAACAAAACGGGTTTATTATTAAAAATGGTGTAGGGACACCAACAGAAAGGGGGTAACGAAACAAACGAACTAACATCGGGATGATACCGAAACAAAGACGTGCACCGGGAAAATGGAAGACGGAAACTAAATACAAAAACACCCAATCACGTGCACAAAATAAACCAATCACTCAAAGGAGTCCATGAGTACAGTAATGAGGGACAGGTGCCCAAGGCACCTGTGACATGTTGACATGTCATACTGGTGTACTGATACAGGTCAGTGAATCTTACTAACCTTACTATTAAACATTTGGGTGACCGAGTGTGTGAGTGTAATTAAATTGGTTTAGGTCTATAGGAATGTTTCTGTTTTAGCAGCTCTGTCCTCGAAAAAAAGGCAAGGTGACTCCGCTGGCAGGATGAGTAATGAAGGAAGTATGAATAATGACAGTGTCCACACAAAACTTTCAATTCCACTCCTAAATTGCAGTGAAGTTTGCCACATACCAGTTAATTACCAGTTCTAATCGAGTCTGTCAGGTTTTACTTCCATACAGACTGTCTGATTTATCACTTTTAAGATCCACATTGAAGAGTGTCCTTATTGTGATTAAACCAGAGATAATCTGTTTTTGTGTTTGCTTGTATGTTCATTTTAAAGTATAGTCAGGGGATTAAGTTAAAGGAGGCGTTATAACAACAGGGAATTATTATTTGTTTATTAAATCTTAATAATTGGCTTATGTTGGCACAGTGGAGCAGCGTTTAGCACTACCGCCTCACAGCAAGAAGGTCCTAGGTTCGAACAAAGGTCCCAAGTTCCTCCCTGTGGCTAATTTGGTTTTTGCCCGGGTAGTCAGGTTTCCTTCCACATTTCAAAGACATACTGACAGGTTAATTGGAGACACTAATTGCCCCCTGAGTAAATAATTTCTAAACTATGGTTAGGGGGAAAACTTGGTCACATCCATTATCTTCCACCTTATCCTATACTGAATGCTGAAAGGCGAACGTGCTAACCACTAAGCCACCGTGCCGCCCTTCATCTAAA
>JAFMOD010001743.1:29774-80808 GCA_019802435.1 Corydoras maculifer
GAGATAAAAGAAATAAAAGGCAACCAAAGAGAACAAGAGAGTGGGATGTACAGTTTCATGTCTCTGTGTGAGGACAAAAGCTTAAAATAAAGGGCAGCTGTACTGGTAACTGCCTCCCACTGGAGGATGTTTTTTAGTTCATACTGTTGGTTTTGATGGAGGTGTGTGTGTGTGTGTGTGTGTGTGTGTGTGTGTGTGTGTGTGTATTATAGGCAGTATTCTTTGTAGTTCTTTGCAATCTCAGACTTATACTAATGGTGTCTTCGCTGCCCACATAGCTTTTGCTCTGTAAAAGTTTTGACTGAGATAGGTTTAGGCAAATCATAAAAACACACATGGTGTGTGTGTGTGTGTGTGTGTGTGTGTGTGTGTGTGTGTGTGTGTGTGTTTCTGTGTCTGTACTTGTATATATATCATTGAGGGAAGCAAAACCTGTTTAAACACTCAAACTGTGAAAACCTCCCATAATTTGGGGAATCACAAGCTGGTCCCCACACTGTAAATCATTCAGTTTAAAAGTGAAAGCATATTGTATGATTATAGTTATGGTTAATTTATGGGTAGGTTAGGGAAGGGTTATGGGTAAGGTTAATGTAGCAGTATTAATGGTAAAGGATTTTATAATCTCTATGGTTTTCAGATAAGTGGCACAAGAAATTGATACCATTTAGTAATGTCGTTTTGTCATATTGTTAAATAAACCCTTACATAATGTAAAAGTTTTTCTGAGGATAGAAGTGTGTTAATCATTAAGGTTTCTGTAAGTCTCAACAAAATATATGGAAGTCTATGCAAAGTCCCCACAATGTGTAAAAACAAACATGTGTGTGGGAGAGAGAGAGAGTGAGCGAGTGAGAGAGAAATTCTTGCCATTTAATCAAGTGTGTCAGATGGGTTTGACCTGTGCACCAAAAATAGATTGATGTAATGTTAAGAGCATTACATGCTTGTTTTGTAAATGCTGATGTAGTGCTATTTGTTGGTTCCAGTCTTCTGCAGATTTATGCTATGTTAACTTCCTAATGTCAGTTCGCCTTTGATCTCTTTTAAGGTAGTCTGGGCAGAACAGCAGGTCACGAAGCGGAGGAGTAAGAGAGATATTTACAGTGACCCCACAGATCCGAAGTTTCCGCAGCAGTGGTATCTGGTAAGTGAATCATTTTTAGCATTAAGATTGTCCCTCCCTCACCCCAATCAATCAAATGTAATTACGACTTTGTGTTAAAGTGTTGTCACACAAATTACAAATACTGCCAGTGGCATTCGTTTGCCATTTGCAATTAAAACTCTTTACAGCAGTTACTCAGTATTTAATTTGCCAATGAAATAACCATCTGTACTGATCTCATTCTGCACATAAACAGGATCCCTCAATCTCAATTTAAAATAATGTGATGTTCACTTGTGCCAGCTCTGTAGGTATAATTAGATAATAGAGAAAGAGAATACACTTTATTAACCTTAAGGTTGCAATTTTGAAATAAGTCATTACTAAAATATGTTAACAGTTTAAGCAATTAATCATAGTCCTCACACCCAGAGAGGAATGAAAGGTTTGTGTTTACATTGAAGGATTCGTAACAGATATTAGGTTTCTGATTGGTTGTTTTGGCATCATGTTATAGTATTTTGTATCTAAGGTTATTCTTTAACTGCTATTTCTAAAGTTCAGAAAAATACACATTCATTAATTTTGATCAGTCTTTTAAAATTATTGGAAATTGATTACATACACAACAGTGGGATACGGAAGTACATCACTTTAGTATCAATATTATATTGAATAAACAGTCAAATCATAATTTGTTAAGTTAATAGCAGGCTGTGAGTTGAACTATATTATAAAGTAATTATATAATTGAATGATTAATTGTTATAAGTGCATCTTTTAAGAAGTCTTAAATGACATTTCTTATTTCATAAGTAAAATACATTCATTTTACTATTAAACTATAAACGTATAGTAATCTATCTGATGCATACTTTTAATCAGGACAAAGATATTATGGATTTTTTTTGCATAAATGTCCTTTTGACCAGCATATGACTATTTGTCACTGACCCTACACTGGAGAATATATTAGGTGATGAGATTGGACATTATTAAGAGAAATACAAAATACTTAGGAAGATCCTTAACACTATTAAACAAATATTGGTTGGATTTTAGTTTTGAATTATTTTTAAAGATTGGTTGTCATTATACACATATTGTTCACAGCTGTAAAAAAGAATGGTTCTAATCATTGAAACCAGTTCACCTTCATTTCAATTAACTACTACATTAGTGATGCACTGTTTCATTTTATTTCATATTTATTTAAACATATCTCAGAACAAAAAGCCTAAGGACACAACCTATATATATATTAGCAGCCTATTGGAGAGCAGACACACAGATACATTAACCAGGTGCAATTTAATTTTTTATTGTATTTTCTAGAGGAATGACACTAAGGGCCATAGCAATCTTCTACCATAGTACATGCTGTGCCTGAGTGGGTTTACTTTAGGTACACCCGTTTTCTCCCACAATCCAAAGACAAAGTCATATCTGAACCTTTCCTGTCTGGATAATAGCACAACCACAGCAAGAATACAAAAGTTATTCAGCTTATTAGATTAATAATTAAATTAATTTATTTTAATTAATTAGAAATAATGCTTTGTTATAATATAGATGATTATTATTCTTTATCTTTAAATCTTTTTCTCGTTATTCATGATCCGGATAAAGATAATGATAAATTCATTTCTTGGTAACTTAAGTGCTCTGTAACAGTAAATGTCATTTATAGCACTCATGCTGCTTATCTTGTCAAACAATGTGCTTTGATTGTGAATAATACTTAAGACTGCAAGTACTACTGGTGATTTAACTTGGCAGTAAGTGCAAACTAATTTTATTAAGAAATGTCTGTAAAAGTGATGTGTAAAAAAATAAGCTGGATTTCCATTATTGTAAAATGTTAACCAAATCTGAATATTAAAACACTTGTTTTGTGTGTGTGTATACATATATATATATATATATATATATATATATATATATATATATATATATATATATATATATATTCATTCATTCATTCATTATCTCCCGCTTATCCTCTATTAGGGTCGCGGTGGGGATTTCCCATGCCCATCCAGGGGAAAACGTGTCGGGCGCTGGGCAGATAAACCCAGGACAGGGCGCCAATCCATTGCTGGGCTATATATATATATATATATATATATATATATATATATATATATATATATATATATATATATATATATAATCCGCAGCTTCTTCAAAAATCCTTAACAAAAATAAAGGAATGTAAAAGGCCCTATGTAAAATCATTACTATGTAAACTACCTGCAGAGTTGTTTTTGAAAGTGCTTTGTGAGGATAGAGGAGGCAACCATTTATTTGAAATAGCAGGAGCAACAAGTTGCAGTTAAGTGGGTGGATGTTTTGCAGATTCATTTTTAAGAATACTAGTGATTTACAATAATGTCAGTGGTAGTCATGTGTTCTGTAAATGTGCCTATTCCTTTATGATAAAGCAGACAGAGATGGTCTTTAAACGAGGTTGGAGCATATTAAAGATAAGGTAAAGAGGAAGGAGAATATGCTATAAACATTTCATTCAGTACAGGTGCAATATAGGCACAGAAAATAAGATAAAGTTCTGATGGTGAAATAAGTAATGAAATTAAAATCAAAATTAATGTACTGTATGAAAAACGGTAGATAAATTATGTTTTATTTTCTCTGGCTCTTTTCCAATAGCTCCCGCCTTCAAGCTCACGCTGTGTGTGTGTGTGTGTGTGTGTGTGTGTATGTGTGTGCTTGTCTGTATGTATGTATGTGTATGTGTGTGTGTATATATATATATATATATATATATATATATATATATATATATATATATATACACATACATACATACATATATGTGTGTGTGTGTGTGTGTGTGTGTGTGTGTGTGTGTTAGTGCAGTGTTAGTGTTAGTGTTTCCGACACTCACTCCACAACTGTTTTTTTTTCTTCTTCTCAGTTAAGTATGTTCATATACCTTTCTGCACAACACTGGGTTCTTCATGCTGCTGCCTGCTGTGTGAGAAAATTGCTACAGAAACAGACTGTGTGCCTCGCGTCTCTTTAGAAAGGGAATGTTCCTGTTATTTGTATCAAGAAACCAAACATTGCTTCAGAAAACCTCATAATCTATGTGAAATGTTGGGTGAATTTAAATAAGAAATGCTTTTTTGTCCAAATTAATTGCCGAAATATCTGACTTTATTCAGGTAGCAGCAAATAAAATGAGCAAAGCACTTGAACAAAATGAACACTAATGAACTGCATATTCCAGCTGAGGTTTTTCACTCGTATCCTTAAATGGCCTGAATGGTGACAGATTTTTATTGTGCCACACTGGGAAGAACTTATTTGTAATTAATATTGAAGTAATATAATTAAAAAACTACTATATTAACTGCTACTTCCTTGTAAAGCATGTAGAAATCTAAATAAACTTCTGCAAATTCATCTGAAAAAAATTAATTGAATTGTTCTGACGAAATATTAAAATCATCGTATGACACATTTAAGTACTTTTAATAAACAATAAAAAAACAGGAGCTTTTGTTAAAAAAAAGAATTTTAGATTTTTTTTTTGCTTTGTTTTGTATTTGCATACCAGTTGATTAATATGTACGACATCATTTTATCTTAAATCTAAATCTAATGTAAAACCTCAGTTCCTATTACAGCTTTATTAAAAAAAAGTAATCAGTTTTGATTAGGTGAAAGGCTCTTGATTAGGTACTGATGACGGCGTGGAGCAGGGAGAAGATATAGTGCGTGATGTGTGAGATACCACAGTAACATTATGTTGAAAAAGTGCTACAGACATCGATGACTGCAGAGTCAACTAATTAAAAATCACAGGATTGATGCACAAAACATGGTGGTACAGTCGAGAAAGGGTTTCTTACAGTTTGGATCAGACTGTATGGCCAAACCCACTGCACCACACTCTTATTTCAAAGTGAAAATTACACCCAGGACATTGTGCTAAAAATAACATCCCGTATTTAGACTGAATTTGGTAAAATATAGGTGAAGACTTAAAAGCTTATGAACATTGCTGTACAATTTACGTACTGAGCTTAAAAAGATGAAAAGAAAGCTGAGTTTATTATTCTGTTACAATTAGAGAGCGATGAGACACGAGAGAATGAGAGAGAAGTCACAAGTGAAAGAAAGGGAAAAGGAGTGCATTAGGGATTGAGCATAAAGTTTCAGAAAGAGAGAGCCAGTGAGAAAAAGTTAGATAGAGTGCATGAAGAAGAAAGTGTGAGAGAGAAAGAGCATTAAAGAGAGAGAGCATGAGTGTAAAAGAGAGATATCAAAAGAGAGAGAGAGAGCATTAAAAAGAGAGAACATGAGAGAGAAAGTGTCTAAAAGAGAGCGAGAGCAAGAGAGAGAGGGAGAGAGAATGAGAGTAAGTGAGAAAGAAAGACAGCAAGGGTACAGGAGTGTGTGTGTGGGTGTGTGTACTCCAAATTTGGAAAGTCAGTAATGTTGTGCTGTAACAACAATGGAAAAGCAGGTTAAAAAGCTGACACGTATTGAACATTATTTTTGCAATCTTTTGGAAATTGTAAAGAAAAAAAAAAAAAAAAAGACTGAAAGTAATGAGTACAAACAAGACTTTGTGTATTATGAATCTAAATGTAAATGAGGTTTTTTAACATGACATTGAAGCTTTGCAGGTATAAAATGCCATAATGTACAGTACAGCGACAAGATGTTGTTTCTGTTGTCAAAACTTTTAGATGAACCACTTTAAGATTTTGCCATTGTATCTTAATTAGATGCATGCTGTCTACTTTAATGTGCATTTCCATCATCTCGATCTCCATTTCTGTTACTGAAGCATATTTTGCCCCAATGAAGCATGGAAATAAAATCCTAATATGCAACTTCAAATTGAAGAAAGATAGCAGTCTCATCTGTGCTGATGAATTCAGGGGAGCATGCTGTGACTATTTAATTTACCCTCTTTGATATGTAATCAACTCTAACTTTAATTTGGCAGTACAATCCCAGTCGCCGAGACCTGCATGTCAAAGAAGCCTGGGCTCAGGGCTTTACTGGAAAGGGAGTTGTCATCACCATCCTGGATGATGGCATTGAAAAAGATCACCCAGACCTGACTCAGAACTATGTGAGTGATTCAGTGTGATCCTACCAACCAGGAAACCTTTTCTTGGAAATATATACTTTTTTCCACTGTCAAAATCATGTATTCAGTTTATTCTGTTTCTTCTGTTCAGGATCCAGATGCAAGTTATGATGTGAATGACAGAGATCCAGACCCACAGCCAAGATATACACAACTAAATGACAATAGGTAAGTCTCACATTATTTTTGTTATTCTTTTTGTCATGATATCTAAGTAAAGTTATAATGAAATTATTACTTTTTGCATTTATGCATGTCATTTTTTTCCTGCAAGTTAGTTAAAATTATGTAAGTTAGGGTTATTATGTTACTATGTGGACAAAAGTTTTGTAATTAAATTACAATTTGAGGTTTTCCAACTTGTTTATAGAGCTTTGACTTTATTCCTGAAAAGATTTGGAATGTTCAGCAAAGAACAGAGATTGTAAGCCAGGTTCCTCTTGTATGGAATCTGTTGTAAGGGAGAATTTGAATATTAGAATGGTAATATGTAGGTGTCCCAATACATTCTGTACAGAATATGGCAGTTGTTTTTTGAGACATATTTGTGATCATTTGTGGTGAAAGGCCTTAAAGTACACAAATATTATTAAGCTTTGTTTTGTGATCCATTGTACCGCACTTGCAGGTTATTACCTTTGGTATGGAAAATGAACAGTTATTTGTCTTTTTCATTCTGTGGTATCTTATACAGGATGCACCACTTAAGGCACCTGCAGTCTTCTAAATGTTCTCATGAAAGATTTAGAAAGAAATCCTATAACTCTAATTCAGAGATGTGCTGCGAGCCTCCCTGAGGAGAAGATGTCCTTAATGCATCTACCTTACCTCTCATTTTGAGTCATTTTTTTCCTTCTTCCTCTCTCAACCTCTCCCTCTGTCAAGCTGTGAGAATCATTAGCCTGTAGCAGCTTTGCAGCAATTAGCATTAGCAATTAACAAGTTTTCTTTCTCCTTCATTCTCTGTCTCTCGCACATTTGTGCATTGTATTTTCCTGCTTAATTTGGTAGATATCGACCAGCTGGGTACCTGCAGCTCCCAGGCACTTTTGATGCCATTATGTTTGAGCACATTTTCTGTTGAACTTCAAAGACTTTATCTCTTCTAGCATATAAGATTATATCTCTCCTAATGTAGGGCATTGTTGCACTTTTCCTCCTGATTTTTCTGTTCCCATTGTAGTCGGTTTTTGTCCTTTCTGCCTTTTCTTTTTTTAGAATGCAGCATTATCATGACCATCAGCAAATATATTGGAAGGAATCAATGTTGCAGAATATGTGATGTTATTCCCATAATATATAATATATTCGTTAAAAAAAACTTACTCTTACTGTTCTTCAGTCCAACCAGTTTGCATAACACCTTAAACCTTGGATTACGAAGGATTTGCCTCAAGTCCTGTGTCTTTCTGGGCCCTTTGCCACAGCTGCCTTTCTGTCAAAGCCTCTGTATTTTTTCCCCATATAAATCTCATTTTAAATTCCACACTTGGTAAAAGAAGAAATAAAAATGCAAGCCTGTGTGTCTCTCAAACCTGAGAAATTGGAAGTTTAATAACTTCCTAACATGTTAATAAACATCTTTAGTAATCTCTCAGGACTTGGGTTTAGCTGTTCATGCTAGTTTGTGGCTATGCATCCAGTTTATGTTTGCATTTCATACGGCTGCTCCGTTATAACCAGATGGCTGTTGAACAGGCTGTTAAAATCTTTTCTGCTGGCCGGATACATGCCACTTACTGACTGATTGCAGAAGGGGAAAGCAAGGAGATACAACAGTTAATGTTTTTTCTGACTTTACTGTGCCTTAGCAGCTTTGAAAAAGCCATCAGGAAGCATCACACTGCTCACACTTGAGTTGTCAGGGTTATTATACTGTAGTGAATCGATTTAAGCCTATGAAATGAGAGCTAAATTTGTGTTTCTGTCAATAGCACCAAAGATACACAGTGCTTTTCTGCAGCTGCACATTCAGTGAAGAAATAGAAGAGCAGTGTTATCTTACACTGTGTTCTCCATACTAATCCCTCCCCATCCTCACCAACATCAGCTAGAAGAAATGCACTTACCTTTCAAAAAGAATAAATGAATTACAGTATGTATAGAAGTGAGAGGGTACAAGGTCACTAAATGAAATGTGCTAACACTTCATGCTTCCTAAATTCAGTCGGCTATTCTGTGCTATTTAATATTCTCAGTGCTATTGTCTAGATGAACACTAAGTTCACATTACATTACTTTTTCTTTGAAAGTTTTATAATGACTGTTGACAAAACCAAATGTAAATATTCCTGCCCATAGAATAATTATTCTAATTAAATTAAGGAATCATCTCTTATTTTACCATTTTATTTGTAATTTTCCTTTGGTACATCTAAAAAAAAGGTCCTGGGCTTATTTCCTTCATAGCCCCTAATGTAAATGTTTTTCTGTCTGCCCTGCTATAGAATGGCTAAATGTTTCCCAGCCTCTCTCCCTATTGACAGGAATAAGCTCCAGTGGCATTCACTATATAGTAAGAAGTTATAACGATGCAGTACTTAATTTTTGAAATCAAGTGTTTCATTCAATTCTGTTGTCAGTTATATTTGTTAAGCAGCTAGCTAATATTATGTTTCCAATTGAATAGTTGGAGAAAGCTTTTTTTCTGTTTCTGTAATACTGTGCTTTAGTCTATAAGGGAAGGCTAATAAAAATTGACTGACCTGCACTAAGCCTTAACCTCAATTCAAAAAAAATTAAATGGAGTTTGCAAACCAGGCTCTTTCATCCAGCATCAGTGTCTGGATGCTGGATGCTTCTGGATGAATAGGCAAAAATTCCTAAAGACAGAAAAAAATAAGGCTTCACAAAAGCATCTGTATGTGTAATATGTAGGTGACTTAATACTCTTATTTATAAGTTGTATTTCCTAATAGATCTACTTCACTCTGGGTGCTTTCACTACTACCTGTTTGTTGAGCAAGTTATCAGAAGTTCTTTAATATGTGCTCTATCAGTACAGTCCTGGCAGAGGGACAGGTTGTGCTTTAAGGAGCTCATTCATATGTAAATGTAAAGTGTTTTGTTAAGCAAGCTTAATTACATTAAGTCTTCTGTTGTAAGCCATACCACTGACAACTCTTTGGCTATGAAGTAGCTTTATTCAATGACACAAGGGAAGAATGGAAAGTTGAAATAAACCTGTAGCCATGCTTGATAATAACTAACAACAGAGAAGATGAGTAAACACAGGTTTGGATGGATGAAACTATGGTTTCTTTCCTGTTTGCCCTCCGTGTTTTTTTTAATCTTTTTTTTTCGTTCAGACTATGTGGGCTTTTAAAGCATTATGGTTGAATTAGGCTGGCTGGAAAATGCACTAATCCCTTTAGCTAGGATCCAGCCCTATTGAAGAATGCTTGAATAAAACCCTGATCTTCATGCACAGACACAGTATGAGAAAAATCAGAAAATATCAAATTTATCTTCTTTTTAAGAATAACCAACATAGAGCATTAAATGAAAACTGTGATTCTAGCAGGATAAACAAATGACACAAGAATATTATAAACACTGTTGCTACTGGCATACAATGTTAAACTTATTTGTCACAGTGCTTATTAAATACATCAGCTGGCCTCTTAATGTACAAGGCAGGCTAATGTGGCATTTTCACAATAATTGTGGGTAACTGTGATTTAATCAGCCATGTATTACATCTGATTCTGATATAGAATGAGTAAGAAGGAGGTTGCTGGATGCAAGGCTAGATTTCTATTAAGGAAATATAATGCTAGTCCTAAATATAACATTATTTGGGACCTCATACATATAAACAGCAAAACACTATACATTTTCTACATAATGCTGCTTTCTTTGTAACTGATCATCTTCATTGTTCAGTTAATAAGTGTCAGTGATGCGTGTCATTTTACAGCCTGCAAGGTCTATTTGAAGCCCCATAAAGCAAAGCTGCCAACAGGATAGGAAAGTCGCCAGCTTTATCGGTTCTGAGATAGCAGGATGTGTCAAGAATGTTGCAATTCTGCATTTATCAGCTACATTGTCTTTAATGGAATGTGGGAATGCTATTGGAAGGATACTTGAAAGTGCCTTTGTATGTAGAAGAGGTAGCCCTTATATACTTTTAACACAGTCCTTCACGGTTAAAATAAAATGACTCCGGCTGTTAGGTTCTGAAATACGAATGAACCTTTTTCGTCTTCTCTTAGCTAGTTCCCGTTTGGGTTTGACACAGCGGCAGAGAGCCACATATTCAACTTGGCACAGCTTTATTTCTTTATTTCTTGTGTATATATAGATTTCTAATTAACTTTTTTAGTTTTTAAAGTTCTTTTTGTATAGCTAAATATCTTTTTCACCTTTTTCTAATGTAACTTTCTGAGAATGAGAATTTCCCCATTGTGGGGCAAATAAAGGTGTATCTTATCTTACTTACACAAATCTTCAATATACTGGGCTTATTAACGGGTTTGATATCCCTAACAGCTAGGACTCTCTTGTTTTACCTATCCACATGTTGTAAAATGTAAAGAAAAATCCATGCAGGCACATAGAGGACAGGCAGACTTTACACAGAATGGACTTACTTAATGGTAATAATTGTGACCAACAATGTCTTTAAAAATCTTTATTTTAATAAAAGGAAATAATTAAAAATAAAGTCACATTTTCATTGTGCATTCCCATTTAAATGCCTGTCTTGCTTCTCTAAAAAAGTCGGAAAGTTCTTATTGGTAGATTAGGACTTGAGCTGTAAATAACTAGCAATATGAACTGACACAAGCGGAGCATTGCTTATTCATGAGTCATTTTGCAGCGTTGACTATTTGTCAAGGTAACTGTCATCCACCAGACAATAAATGTGGCACATCTTCTTTCATGAGAACTGACAGATTTCCTCGCTCAGCAATGAAAGACTTGATGTGTTATAATCCCTTCATATTATTATGATTATGTCTTCACCTTAGTGTAAGACTTTTACTAATAAAAAGATGCGTAACCTAGCTGAACAATACCGTGTAAGACACTGAGTGATGAAATATATAGTAGTTTAACCACCTGATGCTATACACTCTGTAAGCGATTGCACCTGCTTTTGAGATGAACGATTCATATGAATTGGTAAAATGGGTTCAGTTTAAAATTTTAAATGACATGTAATTACAATGAGATAAGAAATTAGATAAGAAAGATTAAAAATGTTTTAAATCACTATGCATATTATGCATATTTCTAGATTGAGGTATGCACAGTAATCATAAAAGCATTTTTATCTGTTTACTAAAGCTTTGGGTTGAGCGAAATATATTTTAATTACATGTACTGTATGTTATTAAGTCCTAGCCCTTAACCACCAATGGTTGGATTAACAAAACTGCCACAATAGGCAAGTAATTAGGAGTCATTTGCCTGCTGGGTCCAGGCATGTCTCTGTCTGATAGTTTAGGATGTGGTTGTTGTGACTTGTTTTTACTAGATGATAATACAGTTACACAAATGTTGTGTTTCTGTTGTTTGTGAATTAGCGCTGGACTTTAGACATTAGTATGGGCAGCTTTATTTCAATTGTTCTCCAGATGCTAATAGCTATGGAAATTATAATAACATCAGAAGCTCTTGGTGCTAATCGCCACAACATTGTTTGAGCAAAACAAATTATTTAAAAAGACTTGAATCCAAAATAAGAATGTTTGAGGTTTTTTAACCTCATGTTAAAACTGTTCTTCAGACCTTAGTTGCTGATCACATCTTGTGTTGTCTTATCTTTTTCTGCCCATTGTTGTGGCAATTACTTGTCTTTGATACATTTCTTTAAAAAAAATGAATAAAAAGTGAAGGACGATCTGAGACCTCCTTCTCATCCTTGTGAAATTGAAAGATCAATTGAATGTGATATACACTCTTTGTGTGTCTGGGTTTGTGGGAGAGTGGGAGGGCAAATAAAGAAAATAAAGGTTTTTCTATAGAGGCCACAAACAGGACTCTGCTGTTTTGGTGGCCTTCAACTTGGCTTTTCTCAGTTAAGCACTTTCTTTCAGTTGTTGAACTGTCAAAAGCCATAAGCTCCAAATGCAACCAGAGATGCCTTTATTTTATATTGCCATTATTTAGCTTTTTTGGATAACTCTGTACTGCTATGGGAACAGGGACAAAGGGGCAATTAAACACAGACATGTTTTGGGGAGTGTGCTGATTGCAGTCTGATTCAAGCAATAAGATGGTAACATGGTGTTATTGGATTATGTTTGTTGGCTGTTCTTGTTGTGACATCTGGCATTCAGATTTCATTTAGAGAATAGACTAAAATTTTAATTGAAATCGAATGTGAATGGAATGTGGATTGTGTGGCTGTTGATGAAAGACAGTCATTTGACAAGCAGATGTCCCAAAAAAAATGCAGAACAAAAGGATGAAATCTCCTGCGCTCTCTTTTTTTCATTCTCTCTAGACATGGTACGCGTTGTGCTGGAGAAGTGGCTGCGGCAGCTAACAATGGGGTCTGTGGAGTGGGTGTGGCCTACAATGCAAGAATTGGGGGTAGGTATTGTAATCAGAAAGTGAAAATACAGCTATTATTCGACAGAAATATTACCATCATTCTGCCCGTGGCTTCTGGGTTTTGTTAAGTGCTCATCCTTGACACGGGAGAAGGTAATTACTGACTTGCTTTCCCTGTGTGTGTGTCCTCTGACAAATACCAATCAAATCAAATCTGAATCATCTTTAGGGTTTATTATTCATTAGGATAAACATGCTGATTAATAATCAGACACTATCAGCTGCTAGACCTGAAATATCTGCTATTCATTTTATAGTTAATTTGAGACGATGGTCAATGCACTTTGTAAAAAGCAGCTGAGTGAATTACTGCCTTACTATGTCTGGCGTTATGGTGACATTAGGGTTGACTTCCATTTGCTCTATTTTCTCTTCATTACTGGGATTTTAATCAGAAATGTTGCCAGCCTACCCACAGCTGAGCCTGAACCCTTCTATGCCATGAATCTGTTTTTACTTCATTTATATTTCATTTATTCTAATAACTTTTTATTCTTTCTTCTTTTAATTTAGTTTTCTCATTGGCCTTTGTTCCTTTTGTTCTTTGTTTGTACCTTTTGCATTTAATTTTAACCAATAACAATTATATCATTCATTCATCATCCATTATATTTCATGTTGACTTGTTCTTTCTTCGTATTTATCTATCATTCATTTTGCTGTATCATTCCTTCTCTTTATGTATTAGTTTCTTTACCTTTTCCATACTCCATTTCTCTTTGAAATGAGTTCCTTATTTTATTATTTGTTTTCCATGTGAATTGTATTATATTTGTAAGGTGCACTCTTGTCATGGCAGGTGTGCGCATGTTGGATGGTGAGGTGACAGATGTGGTGGAGGCTCAGTCTCTGAGCATCAACAACCAGCACATTCATGTTTACAGTGCAAGCTGGGGGCCAGAGGATGATGGGAAGACAGTGGATGGCCCTGCCAAGCTGGCTAAGGAAGCTTTCCTGCAAGGGGTTACCGAGGTCTGTCAGTGAATTATTATTAATTATAAATATTCATTTATATCTAATCAGCTACATGGCTTTTTGCTTTTTCCGTTAAGACTCATCTAAATGTTGTAACACTTTTTAAAGATTACATATAAACACACAGGCATGCAATATGGCTCTTAAATACTATGTCCCACTGCGAGTTTGTACCTTGTTTTTCTTTGTACTCTCCTTTCTTCCTTCTCTTATCTTCATGTGTCTTTTTTTTCCTCCAGGTTTTTATCTTTCATGTCACTTCTGTTATAAGCTGTTTAATTAGGTTGACATTGAACAAGGGACCTTTTTCTGGCTTTGTTCACTCTAACATCACTGCCTCGTTTTAATACCCATGTTCCTTTACCAAAAATTAGAACACTTCAGTTTTGATAGAACTTAATTTTCTTTTGTTTTCTTAATTTACCCCAATTGTCAAATTAACAATTTAAACTGTGGTTATAAATGTATGATGTGTAATTACAGGAGATTTGTGTAGTACACTGCCAAGTTGAATAAAGAAACCTATTCATAGTGAATGACAGGAAACAGAGATGCACGCTGCATTTGCCAAGCAAATACTGTCTGACCTTTCCAAACCTATACCCTGCTGTGAGACCTTTATTTTTCCTCTGTGCACTTTGAATGTGTTGCTCTAATCCATAGTCTTACTCAGACAATTTATTTTCATGGGGAAGTGAGGTGACCTGATGTGTGTGTATAAACACACACACACACACACACACTTGTTTTATGCATTTTGTGAATTGACTGCCATTCAATATTTCAACCTAACTATAACCATACAACTTGATTTCACTTTAAATGTTCCACTAACTTTTAAGTCCCACTATGAATGCCTGCGTGTCTGCACATCTGCATATGTGTGTGCACATACATGTAACACTACAAAAACTGTAACTTTCTAAGTCTTAGCATTATTATAAAACAATGTTATTGGTTTCTAAAATGTTTTTTATTTATGAATACATGTTAACAATTGCGCTGATCCACAATTAATATAATGTTCTCTTGTCTGTTTTTGCTGTTTGTAAAGGGACGAGGAGGCCTTGGCTCTATTTTTGTGTGGGCGTCTGGGAATGGAGGCCGGGAGAAGGACAGCTGTAACTGTGACGGCTACACCAACAGCATCTACACTTTATCTATTAGCAGTACAACTCAGTATGGCAATGTGCCTTGGTACAGTGAGGCCTGTTCCTCTACCCTCGCCACCACCTACAGCAGTGGCAATCTCAATGAGAAACAGATCGTGAGTATTTCACACTACACACACAGATATGCAGATACTTATATGTGTTTACATACAGTCACCATCCACTTTTCCATTGTTCCTTTGGTTCACATCCTTTAGAACAAAAAACATTGAGTGCTATAGTTATGCCAGTACACAGTTAAACTACATTCTCTCACCATGGACCAAGCCTAACACATTTACTTAGTAAAGAGAACCTATAAATAACTGGATGGGTGTGAAACCGTTCCAATTTTCCAAGGATAGAACAAATCTAGTTGAGAACTCTGGGAGTCCTAATTAAAATTTAATAGGCATGTCAAAAAAAACATCAGAACATTTTTTTGTCATTTTAATTATAAAGGCAGAATCAAAAGCCTAATATCCTAACAGCAGCTTAACTATTGTCATAACTGGTTTTCCAAAACAGTGTTAACCATGCCAGCAGATTCGAAGTGTTGCTGCAGTTTTAACCACGAGAATAACAAAGCATATTAATCCAGTTTCAAAATCATTACACTGACCTCCAGATAGCTTTGCATTAAATAGCGTGATATAAAAAAGCTTTTAAAATGCTGCTGCTGGTCCAAACCAAACACAGACAAGCAGACCTGACCTTTTATTTTATCTTATGGTTTTGAGAGGAACCAACTAAAATAAGTCATTCCAATCATTGTAGAAATAAAAAGAAACTATTAGTTTTTATTGTTTTTATTGTTTAAATCTCATTCATATAAAAGAAAAAAATAAAATATATGGCACTTAGTAAAAAAAAACATGTGGCACATTATACATAATTTATAATATAATATATTTCAATGAGACACAATTTTATTTAAGGTAATTCCATTATTCTTCAAGAGACAAGACTAAAATACAGAGCTGATAAGGTGTCATAATGTCATCGCGTAAATGCACTGCATTTACCTACCACCTACACTGTTTACATCCAAATGTACCTTTAGGCTTTCAGTCTGTTTAATTCTAAGCAGATAGCAGGTCCACTTGATCTCATACATATTAATGAGCACAGGTGGTTCAAGTAAAACTCCTGAGTCCACGTCTGTTATGATAAAACTGAAGTTTGTCTTTTCATATTACTGTGTGCTGCAAATCTATATTTGTTCATATTGCTCATGGTCTCTCTTTGTCTCTCCTTCTCCATCTCCTTCTTTCCCTCTCTATTGCACACACAAACACACACACACACACACATTCACCCGGGTTTTTGACAAACTTCCACAAAGACATCAGATTGTGTATGTATAAAACACATGCAGACTCCTGCTATTAGTTATTTAATTTATTATAGCTAAAGAGACAAACTGGCATTTAATAAATAACACTCATACATGCTCATTTAAGCCTGTTCTTGTAAAAAAAAAAAAAAGCATTTTATTTTAATAAGAGACAAGGTCTAATCTCAGGTACTGTGAGTCAATGTGTCAGTTTACAGTGTGAAAACAGTAGGTAACAGCTGGTGCAACCAGCATCAAAACATTCTATGAAACATAGAAAAGATATTTTGGATTTAAAGTCCTGCTTGTACCTGACAGCTACATATGAAAAAAAACAACTGAAATATAACCTTGAAGTTTTAAATCCTTTTGCTCAGGGTCTCTGGAACAGTAGCATCTATCTTAATATGCTGCAGCAAGATTTTACCAAAACAGCCAGGGAGCAAAGATAATAAGGAAAAGTAAGCAAACATGTGGGTGATGAATAAAAATAGGAATCTCCATGAAGTAGTGTGTAATAGACGGAGATGATAGTTGGACCAAGGTCTGCACGTCAGTTATTACCGTGCAAAATACCGTTTCATATTTAGCAGGCTGCCCTTTTATATTACACAAGAGTCTGGTTACAGTCACGGCGTACTGACTTACAGCTAATTCAGACACAGCCTTTAAAGTTAATTACATCTGCTATGCCTAGACCCAAGCACATTACATTTTTGGGTAGGCTTCACAGTTTCAACAATGCAGTCTGATAAGCCTTTTAAACCTTTTACGCTACTTGTTGAGGTGATCTCCATATTCTCTTGCCTTGAGGGACAATAGCCTAATTCTCTCTGATTTGCCAGTAATTATATATATGTGCAAGTGAGAGCAATTGTGGATTCTGGAGATGAGTCTCTCACTCGTCTTTTCTCTCTCTCTCGCCTCATTTGTTCTCAGCACAGGAGAAGCAGTCAGCCACAAACAGCACATTCAGAAATGGAGAGCATGTCCCTGTGGGAGCATATTTGACATTGATAGCACTTTGCTCTCCCTCTTGGCCTGTCCATTTTGTTAAGTTGTCAGAGCTCATACTAATTCAGTTTGAAATGGAGGCAATCTGACTAGACGTGGCTGGGGTTTTATTAGGAGTGTGTGTTTAGGCCTAGTTGTGGGTGCACCGTGGGTGAAATAGTCCGTATTTGTGTTAATTACTCTGCCAATGGTGAATCTGAGTTTAAGTCACCCCACACTCATATGCTTTATCACTCTCCAAGTCCAAGTAAATTCCTTAATCAGTTCCTTGGGAGATGCTGACATAACTGATATTTTAATTACCCTGGAGAGATTGCAAGTTATAAACTGCTCACAGTGTGGCAGTCATCATCATAGTAACTCGAACTTACTTAAAATGCTGAACTCTGGACCGGTTTAACTGAGACCATAATGTTTACCTGAAGTTTTTTTCTTTTGTTACTGTTAATGTAACTGGCTTCTTACATATTAAATATACAGGAGGTACACATTTGTCCCTTAATGATTAAAAAGTAGGGGGACAAATTAGATTACAGCATGAGGTTTGTAACCAAACTTCTTAACTGGTGATGGCCCCCTTCTTACTTGGAAGATACCTAGGGTTGCCATCATGCAGGTGTGGTGACAGCCATGCACTTGCTATTTTCCTAGTGCACAAGACGGTTGCTTCGGCTCGACATTTTGTGGCAGGTGACCAAAATCTAGATTGGCAGGTATTGAATTTCTGCTAAATTCTTGGTTTGTTTGGGTTAAATTGTTTTCTGAACACCTTGCACAAAAGGTCAGTGATTAAGACCCTGTGTTCCAGACTAGCTTTAGTTTTAGGACAGCTAAATTGATCACCAATTGGTAGTAAGCTGGATCAAAAGTGAAGAAAGACCGTATGACCCTGGAAGGAACTCTTTGAGAAACTCCTGTACCGGAGAACCATTCATCCTTTTGCACGAGGTAAAGTTTGAAACTGTCAGTAGATTCCAATTCACTGGCTGACATCACATAGGTAGTAGGAAAGCCGGCAGTGGCAATGCATTACACAGAGGGTGGAAGAGATTTGTCTAGAATTGCTATATGCTTTTGAGGTTAGTTCACATGCCTCTGAAAAAATCCTGTGGACCCCTGGAGCAGTTTTCATTGTTTTTACTGACTGTATTTTGTAAATATAAAAATTCAAAGAATGTGATGCCTGAGACCTTTTCAGAAAACTTGAAATAAAGAAAAAGTTGGTAGGCAAAGTAAAACAAAAAAAGCTCATACAAATGACTGTTTTTCAAGGTGTTACAATAATCTGTTTAGCATTTTCAGCATTTCTTAGTGCATAAGAAATAAAATGTATTATTGTTGTTTACCTGATAGCATAAATGGTTAATTTAAAGCTATAACTAAAATGACTTTGGTTTTAGATTTTAAAATAAACACAAAATCCCACTAGTATTTAACACATCCCATATTTTTTTTTAAGAAAACTATATTTAAGCACATATTTTACATATCACCTTGCTATGCACATGTTTAGTCATTTTCATCTGCATATGACTCAGTAAAGTCATCTGCACTAGCTGTGTTTTCTTAAAGTGAAAAAACATTTGCAATTACTATGACTGATAAAGGATATTTATTGACACTGCAAAGAAAGCTTTTTTGCTGCTCAATTGAAACTAACCTTTAAAATCTATTCTTATAATTATTCTATTTTTGAGATGATCCTGTTATGGGTAGAGAAACATAACTAGTTTATTTCAGTTTACAGCATAGAGAGGATGACCGGACTATTTGTGCTCATGAATACAGGATTTTATAATAAAAGTAAAACATCAGTTATTAATGCAGTATGGTGTTAACTTAAAAGTCATTCTTAGGAAATGGGTCTTTAAAATAGATTGCAGCACAGATGTCAGTATTTTTCTGTGTTAAAATATTACATCCTTAAACAGACAAGTCTAGTTAGTGATGAGGTTTAAAAAAGAAATTAAAAACTGAAGTATGAAGCCACCGAGTCCCCAATTAAACTTATACACAGCCAACCATGAAGATGAGAGTGCGGTATTATTAATGTCCTGACCGACTGTAGGTCCCAGTTGAAGTGATTGAGTGAGTGAAAGAGACCACCCTTAGTGCCAGCCCTGTCAAATGTACCAGCCAGACTGTCGCCCCTGAATGCTCAGTGTTACTTTTCCAATTATGGCTGCTTCCATTGGATTTTGTTAGCTCTAATTGCCTTGTATTTTTTCTGTGCTTGTTTGTGTCCACATATAGGTGACAACGGATCTAAGAAAGAAATGTACAGACTCACACACTGGAACGTCTGCATCAGCTCCTTTGGCTGCTGGCATTATCGCGCTCGCCCTGGAAGCTAAGTAAGTGATGAATCACACTGACCTTTGCAATTCATGTCACGTGTACAAAAAAAATCATCTGCTGTAATGCCAAGTCGTCTCTCATTCATCCAAACCAGCCTAGAAACACACACACATACAAACTGACAGTGGTCAACAAGACATTGTGACACTCAGACTTTCAAAGCGGGTCATATGTAAATAAATCTCATGCAAATCTGCAGACATTTACACATTTAAACTTGCCTTTATTAACTATTATCAGAATGACCTTCATTATAGGAGCAGTTTGTAGATATACACCACTGACTGGAAACCATCTAACATCTTCAAATTATGTGACGTAAAATCTTTGTGACATTTTGTATAATGCACTAAGCTATTATCCAAAAAGATTTTTAATGTTTTCATCAGCTTTATTCAGATTTTAAATAGAAGCAAATTGCACACAACTAACTTATTTATTTAAAGAAAAATAATTACATAAAGAGGAAGTCATACATCACTGAGGTCTCCGGATTTAGGTTTCTCTCAGATGGCCTGTAAGACAATGGATTATGGGTTGTGTGCTGTGGACAGATGAGTCCACATTTTGCAAAAAAAACTTTTCTGTAAGAAATATGAAAAGGACTCCAACCAGCGTCTGTCACTGCATAGGCTGTTGCAGCAAATCAAGTTTCACTCTATTTCAGTTTCAGTCTCTTGTGTTTCAAAACAGTAGCCTTTTCCATCACCATTATTATGTCACATTTTATACAAATTCTAATAAAAAAAAAAAAAACATCTGTTGTATCGCAAAGTTTAACATTGACATTTTTGCTTAACAGTTACTAAAGATAAAAAGTAAATATGAATATAATATTCATTAATCAGTAATAGGGTGCTGTTGTCTGTTCAAGATATTTTCTAGACATATATAATATCATGTATAGTTTGGGATCATGGCATTTTGAGAATTGTGTTAAATTCTATTTATTTTATTTTTTTCTGTTGTTTCTTTTTGATTGTTCTTTTCAAAGAGTAAAAATTCAACAAATGCTACTGATGCTGTCATCATTCTTAATTTTAAGTTTCTAAAAAGCTGTATAATGTACTGGTTTTTTTTTTCAAAAATATCATTCTCAAATTTCCATAGTGAATATGTGCTTTTAGATCCTGTATTGCTTTAAAGGTATAGGTATCATTTAAGGGCCATACCTCCCTGACTGAAATGCTCTGTTTAAATAGTAGGGTGTGGAATGTGGATGGAATGGAGTAAAGTGTGCATGAAGAACAAAATTTATTTTGGCTCCTGCTAGTCTTGGGAGTTAACCCCATCAAAAATATACCATAGCTGTTCTTGCCTGATGTGCTTCGTGTTCTCTCACTCTCTTTCTCTCTTTCATTTTCTCCTATTAAATCTGTTGGATGTGTTTATGATCTTGTTTAGCTGAAGGTGACTTCAAAGCATTGAGTGAGAGTGTGAGAGGGCTGCTTATTTCCTCTGGGCAATGCAGTGCCCAATCAACTCCATTTCACTCTTTGCACTGTCAAATTATAAATTGCACATATATCCAGGTCATATATCAAGTAGCACCAAGTAAACAAATGACTGTAACCTTCATTTGAGACTTCTAAGCATCATGGCAAATGGTGTCCATGGTAAAAATTGATTAGTAAACACCTTGATATATAACATTGCTCTAATAAAGTAAATACATTACTTGATATGTTGGGTTACACATGGTATGTTACTGCTGAACTTTTTTCTTTTTCAAACTTTTGTTCATATTATAAAAGGATGATTTACTGTAATGTTTTATTTAATTCATGAATTAAATTTGTAAAAAAAATGAAAAAGATATTGTCCAATTAAAAGCAGTGCAACTTTTTAAGTTATTAGGATTAAGAGTTTAATTTAAAATGTACTTGTGTTTAATCTTCCACTGTTCTTTTCTGTTCCTATTTTAAATCACAGCATGAATCTAACCTGGAGAGACATGCAACACTTGGTGATAAGATCAGCTCACCCTGCCCATCTTATTACGAACGATTGGCGGACCAATGGTGTAGGTCGCTTAGGTAACTAACAGATTGTGTCGGGTAGCTGGGAATTAACAACAGCTGTATTGGGTCAGTGAACTGTTAAGTTTACCCCCTCTTTCTCTCTCCCAATTTTTGGCAGTAAGCCACTCTTACGGCTACGGTCTGTTGGATGCAAATGCCATGGTGGCATTGGCCCAGAACTGGACCAGCGTGGGGCAGCAGCACAAATGTGTTATTGATATGCTCACCGAGTCCAGGTACAAAAACCTGATGGAGTACACACTTACGTGTGCACACACACATACACCCAAGACTATTGCCTGTGAATTTGGTCAGTCCCAAGCCCAATCCACAGCAAGTTTAAAATAACTGGATACATAGATTATAAAAAGACCAACACAATAAATTTGTTTTTTCGGTTATCACTCTATACAACTACTATTACTAATAAAATAAAAATACAATACAGTTACAACACATTGAAACATTTCATTCAAGGATAATCATCAAGGCTTATTTACTCCAGCAAGTCTAAAGCACAAATCAATTATTAATACATTAATATGTTGTTAATATTGAATTAATCATTGTAACTGTCAGTCCTTTTTGCATTTTATCTTATTGGCACTTTTGTTTTTGGAGAAAAAGAAGAAATTGTTTGGTGTTGACAATAAAAACTAACGTGTGTTTTTCTTACTTTCTTGTAGAGATATACGAAATCATCTGGTTTTCAGTAAAAGTGTGGACGCCTGCTCAGGGCAGCCAAACTTTGTAAGCTCTCTGGAGCATGTGCAGGCCAGACTCACATTATCGTACACGCACAGAGGGAATCTGGCCATCCATCTTATAAGCCCATTAGGCACTCACTCCACACTGCTAGCACCAAGGTAACCACAATCAGTGAAAATACAAGTAGTGCTGTGCTGAAGATTTGCAATCAGTTCAAGAAGTATAACATAATTTTCAGAAACAACAATTTAATTTTACATTAGATCATATTAAATTAGTGCATAGTTCTGTTACCTGCAGACCCGCAGCCCACTGGATTTGGATTTTTTTTTTTTTTGGATTCTGTTTGTGCACCATTTTAACCAAATTGGAAACCAAAAAAATTGGGAAAATAAGCAGTGATTAGAAATTTTCAAATTAGCTTAAGAATTGTGTTCCTGATAATGAGGTTATTGATGTCACACAGTTATAATTGTATTCATTATCTGCTCATTGACACACAGTTAATGTTGGCACTAAACCTTATATTCTGTAATGACAAAGTTAAATCCAGTAAGCCATGTGTTTAAAAAGTTTCATTATTGTTAATTAATGAGTTATGCAGATTCAGCATAGGGCCTTTATTAAATAAATCATGGCCCTCTAAATATAGTACCCCTAATTAGTGAGAAAATCAGGATTTGGCAATTATAAAATAATTGTGTCCATGTCCTATGTGTGCCTGACTCAGGCCCCAGGACAATGCAGCAGAAGGATTTAATGACTGGGCTTTCATGACTGTGCATGCATGGGACGAGGAACCTCGAGGAGAGTGGACGCTGGAGATTGAGAATGTGGCAGGACTTAATGACTACGGTAAAATTCAGAATATTCCCTTGTTCTTAATATTTCAGAGACTCAAATGGTGAGATGTCAAAAATAATTTTTAATAGATTGATCATGATAAGGGTTTAACTAAGTTACTCTATAACACCACATTCATTTTAGCTAACACCATGTCTCCCTTTTTATTTTGCCATCATTCTGTCTCACCCACTCATACACACTTACTTTCACACTCTCCCTTTCTCTCACACCCCCAGGCGTTCTTTCACAGTTCACACTTATCCTTTATGGAACGGGCTCTAGTGCTGTGGACCCATCAGCTTCTGACTTTAGCAGGCCCTCCAACAACAGCTGTAAAACCTTCGATGCCCAACAGATCTGCATTGGTGAGAACACACACATCCCACACACTTGCAAATCCCTCAACTATGCTTAAAAAAGGCTTCCATCACGCCTCTTATCAGTATGAATATGCATCTGTCTTTACAGAGATTAAAATAATCAAAAAGTAATATAGCATGCTTTTGCCAGACCTAATTTATAAAGCTTATTTCATCAATAGGAAAATTACTTTTGAAGTTTGTTTTGTGGAGGAAATGTCTTCTAATAGCTTCTATCTGAAAAAAGCTGCACAGTATTACTGATGCAACATTTCTACATTTCTGTGGTGTTAATGAACAAATTCTTTTGATTCTCTGTAGTAATATTTCTGTGTAACGTTATTATCACTGCAGCCAAAAATATAACATCCTTCTACTGAATCAAACAAGCAATAAATATAAAATATCCAGCATGTGCTTTCTTAAAATGTGTTTTTGAACCTAGTACATAGTCATAACCTGGGAAATTCTATACTGTTGAAGGTGTATGACCTGTGTAATGAACACTCCACCGTGTCTTCGTTGCTGTTTTAGAGTGTAGTGCTGGTTCATGGCTCTTTCTGCAAGGCTGTGTGAAGGTGTGTCCATCTGGCTTCACAGCTGGGCTGCAGCTCCTCAATCTCTCTCTGGAGAACTGGGTGGAGCAGTCCTCTGTGCAGGCGTGTCTGCCGTGCCACTCTGCATGCCTGACCTGCTCGGGCCCCGGTGAAACTGAGTGTCTTTCCTGCCCATCCCACAGCCACCTGGAAGGCACTTCATGCTTACATCAGAATCAGATACAGCGTAAATCTCCTATCAGCCCAATCCTACATAACGAGAGAGGGGACAAGACCAAATCAGACTCGGGTGCAACCAAAATAGACAGCCCCTCACGCCTGCCAACTTTAGTAGCGGTGCTCAGCTGTGCCGTCATCTTGGTCACATTTGCAGCAGTTTTCCTTTTGTTGCAAATGCACTCTGGTGCAGCAAGCACCCCCTTTTGTAGGAGGACCAAACTTCAGGTAACAGATTCAAGTGGAAGAGGCGTACGCGTCGGGTTCGGCTTTGGATTCGGATTAGGTCGCGACTGGCCGAGCAACAGGGTATCATACCGAGGTATCCCCACTGTGTGGGGGGAAGAGGATACTGCAGGTATGGGGAATTCTGAATCGGAAAGTGAAGAACTGGACCTGAATAGTGAGAGGTCAGCTTTTATACGGACTCAGAGTGCTCTCTAACGCGCCCTTGACTTTTGATGACATGCCACTGTCTTCCTCTCACAGGGCAAGTGAGCTGCTCTAGCCAGTACTTTTATTTCTGTCTCTCATTCTCGCAGCTCAGTTCTGCTTCTGAGCGTATGACAGGCAGCTGTGCGTGTGCGCGCACACATACTGAAAGAGACACTGAGTTATGAGCTGAGTTATTCAAGATGTTATACTTGAATCATTGATGAATCCCAGCAGGACTGTCTGGCTGAACACCTCAAAAAAATTTCTTTATTTTGACTCCTAATTCTCAGAGGTGTTATTATCAGATCGGTGGGTATAAGTCTGAATGCTAATGTTTTCTTTAAAGTTACAAGCTAAAAGGGCTGAATTTACTCCAGCTGGCCATAAACAGTGGACTAGACTGGATTTATGCACAATTCTTGTGTGATGTAAGTGAAAGCTGCATAAAGCTTGTACATTTCCAAGCACTGTCTGCCTATAGCCTCTCACAGGCTTCTCTTTGTAAGTTTGCTTCATTGCTGTGTATGATGTTTTTCCACTGGTTATTTCACAAGAATTGATTTCATTAATATTAGAGATAGAGCTCAAGCAGGGACTGGGTTAGTAGACAGTCTAGACACGATCCGAATTACAGTTATATATGTTAATTTTCCAACATGAGAAATATGACTGATTTAAGGTCTCAACATGAAATGAATTTACGGAAGACTAACAAAAGTTTAATTAGTACAATTACGTTTATTTTCTTTGCATTGATCAAGGCATGATATGAAGCAAACGTGCTTTAGATCACAACTTGTCTTAAGGATGCTCTGTCCATCAGTATCAAGATTTTGTGTGTACGCTTAAAAAAAAAAAATTAAAAAAAAGGTTCACTGCCTTTAGAAAAAGGTTATTACAGTCACAATTTTTGCAGCATTTGTGTGTAATGTTAAGAGCTTTATCATAAGTTCAGTGTAATTATGTTGCAGGATGGAGGCTCTCCACTCAAGGTGAGAAATCAAACCTAGATCCATTTAGGCAAAAGATTTTTTTTTGGCTAAACTGACTAGTAAATGCTGAGCAGTGAAATATCTTTATATAATGAGTTTTCATTTTTCTTCTTTAGTGGGCAAAGTCACTTTCATTGTCCCAAATGAAGTTTTATTGATTTTAGGGTTTGATGCACTAAAGCTGTTGGAACAATGAGGTAAGAGACTCGAGAGTATTTTGGCATTTACTTTACTAAAGATCGACGCTCCTCTTGCGATAGCCTCTCTGCATTCAAGCTCAAGATTTGAATTTGTCCTGCTGTAGTTAAGTTAACAACCACAAGCTGGAAATTCCTCTTGTGTATACCACTAATGAGCCCTGTGTTCCAGGGAAAGGATGCATAATGACTTGTACTGCCTCTATTTCATCAGTTGCTTTTTTTATTTAAAAACTGTCAACTATGCTTAATAAATGTCTGTGTTATTAAAAGTTTCATTTCAAACTGTAAACAGTGGTGGTTCTAAATAATGGGCACTGTGTACCTTGCATTGCTAGACGATATTGAAACTGGCTGTTTTGCTTTTCACATGCTTTCTAGCTGAAAAAACAACTGCCATCAATTTATAAATGTATCTGCAAAAAAAAGGTATAATTCTGTTAGCCAGAGTTAAAGCAACTTTAAAAAGGTTGCATGCATTATTTATAGCACAGGCCGTGTGTATTGTAAAACATGTAGATTATGGCTAAACCTTATCTTTTTGGTATTTGTCTAACTTGACAGATTCACAACATGTCATATTTTCTGCTCACTGTATGCATTGGTAGTAAATTAATAATATAGTTTTGTAAAGTGACAAATCTTCGATTTGTCAGGGACAAAGGTGAGAACTTGCTCCCCGAGTGCATGAAGAGATCTAGTTTATGGAAGTCACTCCGTATCAAATAATTTTCATAATTACCTCAGCTGGGAGAGATGGGCAACTCTAATTCATGCCTGGGGCAAGTGCATGCTTGGAATTATAAGTAGGATATAACCCTCATGCCTGAGATTTCTTTGACTTTCCTTGCAATAGAAGATTTAAATTATTTATCTCTAATGCTAATCTTTGGAAAATGAAGTCTGCTGATCTGTGCAGTTCCCCCTGCTGATTTTAGACTGCAGGATGTTTGTTAAAGATTATAGTATAGATTGAATTATGAAGCAGTGGTCATATAGATTTTTTTTTTGTTGTCCTACCAAACACACCTGTTTGATACCTTAAAGTGTTTCCCTTTGAACTCATCATCATTATTAAATACAAAACATAGTATGTTCACTTCTGAACTCACCGTAAAACTGGATGTCTATTAGAATGCACACTGAACAAACAAAGACAATCAATTAAGCTTGTGCCAAACACCAGGAACTGAAATGTTTATCCAAAACAAATTTTAAAAAACACCTAAGGTTTTATCTTATCTTTACTACTGTGCATCTTTTGTAGGCTTCCTGTACCTGTCACCAAAAGATTTATTACCATGATGTTGACCTACAAAACTAGAAAAGGACAAACCCTCCACATATAGCTCAAGATATGGAACAGGATGTAGTTAGGTACAGCAAATTTCTTTAGTGGAACTGTGTAAAATAAAACTTGATTCAGTGCTGACTGGGATTTTTAGGCTGGCAGACGTGCAAGTGTTCCTGAACAAAACATCTGCCAAGTATCACATATATAAACTAAACCCATCTGATATACTGCAATAATATCCCTCCACTACCCTGCCTGTTAGCTACCAAATTATCCTGTTAATCTTTTGGAAATGCTGTTTGCAAGTTCTTTTCTTGAGGGCTAAAACAGAAAATCAATTTTCAGCTAGGGAAAGCTGAATTGCAGGTTTATTCTAAATACATCATACTTCCTTGAGTTACACAGACGTTCCACAGCAGAATTAGCCCATTGCAGGAGATCCCTGACATTTATCTTTTTGGGAGGTACATTAGGATGAAAATGTTTAAAAAACAATTACATTTTGAAATAATCACTCAGATACATGCTGCATCTCAGTCACAGCAGATATTTGTTCTCGCACGGAGACAAATTCCTAAGTAGCACAGTAAACTCTTTGAATTGATATTAGTGAATCAAACAGGAGACCTGGAAACACTCCTTTTTCCTTAAATATTAACGAATTTGAAGATTAGACTTGTAGATGTACATGTTTCGTCTAATGGAGAAAGGTTAGAGTATGATGTGCATAAAATATACATCCAAAAGCTGATAATTTAAAGCGCTAGTGTAGATTAAAAAGAACCAAGTTTCATCAGTCAGAGATTATGTACAGGCACAGCACAGCGGGCAGGACGTTAATGCAAAGTAAAACCCAAGTGGATGATGCAGGAGGGGGCTTGAATCATTATGAAAATGGTTAATTCTTAATAATGAATGAGTCACTGTATATTATCCTGCCTTCTGCTACAGCTACTTTTAAAAAATCGATGATTTGCCACAAAAAAATAATCTAATGTGATTTGAAAGCATACTGACAATCTGTTATAAATAACAGACTTTGAATAACCAATCGTGATAAAGTATTCTGCAATGCAGAATAATAACTCCTTGTTAATCGTGGTATAATCTTTATCTTGACTGCATAAGTAAGTTGCTCTTATTACCCAGCATGCCATGCAAAACTGTTTAAATGTCTAAAACCTACATTGGATACCATACATTCATAGGAAACGTGCTTAGAACAGGGTCGGCCTGTGAAAGGACCTGATTCTTTGTTCTGTGCTTACCCGTTTTACTCTTTTTTTTTTTAGGCTACAACAAAAAAACAAACTGAATTGTCGCTGACTATCTACAAAATGACACCGCCCACATTGCAATGCCCCCTGAAAGGCTCCCACATTTGTCTCAACAATAGCTCTGTCACTCAGTCAGTGTCATTTACTATCCCTCTTATGTACTACTCTTACTCATAGTGAATGGTGTGCAGCACATACTCACACTACATGCACGTCTTTATTTTGCCAATGTTACAGATCTTCTTGCTCTTCCTCTATGACCCGTGTCTGTACAGGGCTGCATGACTGTCTTGGTTTATCAGAATCCCCAATACGTGATTATATCTCCCTGCTGCTTCCTTCTCCTGTTCTGGCAGGCAGATTGATGGAGAATGGAGTGTGCGCACAATACGGTTTGCTATGCTTCAGGCCAGCTCTCCAATAATCTCCCTCACCTATATGCTAACCTCAGCCCCTAGATGAAAAAAAGTCACATTTCTTCTCATATTTTTAGACAGGCAATCTCTACCAACAACTATGCATGAGACAAACCCTGTTATGTCTTCCACAAAGCTAGTGGCTCAGCGGGGATCAGAGCCACCTGCTGCCTGCATGCCTCTGTCAAGGATCAGAAAACTACGAACATGAGCGTAATGTAACATCTTCAATCATGTTTGATAACTGCAATCTCTGTGCAATCTTTTAAGTTCAGAAACTCCACAAAATGTTTTCTTATTGAACATTTACTCTTTATAGACAAGAAAGAAACTTGCAGATTTATACTTCTTGTTCATAATTGTATTCCCTGCAGTGAAATGTCACCTCATTACAGTAGCTTGAATAAGTGCTGACCTCCACTGATCCTTTCAACATTTAATTCTAACATACTGTTAAAACTTTGAATTAGAATGAAATTATCTGTTTTCTTTGCTCATCTGGAACCCAAACTTTCTCCTCTATTCAGAAAAGAGAATTTAAGCTGTCAGATGATCAGGATGTCAGGGTTCTCCGGTGTCCTCCCACAGTCCAAAAACATGGATTCAAGGTAAATTGGCCCCATATAGTGCGTGAGTGTGTGCACAATGATGGATTGGTGCCCTATCCCCCCCCCCCTTTATGGGCATGGAGAACCTCCCCACAACCCTAGTATTAGCCAAGGATAAATGGATGGATGAATAGTGTCCTGATACTTTTTTCTATATATTGCTCTTCCTGTGCTTTAACCTATACATGAAACCAAAATTCTGCTTACGAGTCAGACCTTATTGACTTAACGCTGCCAAAGCCTCATAAATAATCTGATGATTGCGAATGAACAAATCCTCTGAGTATTGTTATAAAGCCCAAGTAGAATATTGCAGTGGAAGCTATTACAGAGGATAAAAAGAGATCAAGGCCTTATTAATGTTCATATACCTGATTTGCAGGTGTGGTGTCCACGAACTTTGGCCATATGGTGGACTACAGCTGTTGAAGGCAGTCTGCCAACATAAGCCAATCAGAGTTTTAATTAGGATTAGCAGAGTCAGGTGAGTTCTGACCTGGAATTATGGAAATTCACATAAAGTTAGGACTCTCAATTTCAAGGTTCAGTAATAAATACCTTAAATTTAACTTTTACAAAATCAACCAAAAAACTTTTAAACCTTACATCTAATTTTCTTTTTCATTCTTCTGGCTCACTGATTTTTGATGCATTAATACTTTTGGTTTGGAGACTTTATTTAGGTTCATTTTGAAATAAAATATTGATTATACATTTATAAGGCACTTTTTAAGCTACTTCTTGTTTCTACATTCATTTTTATCAATTCCAATTTCCATATAATTCCACAAATGCAGACTGTAGTCCGTTTCTCATAATATTTTTGTTAATCTGTTCTGTTTCCAAGTGATAAAATGACCACAAAGCTGGTATTATTTGGCAGGATGATTCTCAGCACTGCAGTGACTAACTTCTTAGTGGTGTTTGTGTGTGTTCCAAATAGATTTGAACAAATGGAAATAAGTGAATGAGTGGATGCTGCAGTATCACAGGGTTGGGTTTTTGTAAATAATAGTGTAATTCTTGTTGTACTGCTGAAGGTGTTACAATAGAATCATCTACTTGTGTTTGAATAAGAAGAGCTGCATATCAACAGACAGTCCGTGTTCATCTGTAAACAGCAAGCGGCCCAATTTCACTCTTGTTACGCTGCTAATGCAACCACTTCAAAAGTCTTTTGTTGTTAAGTCGATAGGTTAGTGTGGGTCCTGCCAGACAACAACTGTCTCTCTCTTTCTCTCCTAGACTAGCAAGCTTTCAATGGGCCTAGATATCAGAGAGGATAGGTAATTGATGCCCTTCTACAATGTGGGTGGTAGATAAAAAGAACATCATCACAGGAGCAATTCCACTGAGATTTCACTATAATCTAATGAAACTACTGCCCCCTGCCTGCTTACTGAAGACATGCAGCTTGAGGATACAATAAAAAGAACAGGTGCTTGCAATGTCGCTGGCATGTTTTCAATGTTTTGGTTTGTTTCTTAAAAATCATTAACAGAAATCATCGACATTATACGTTTCACAAATACTGACATCCTCATACAGAGTGGACATTAATGTCACTGCTTTCTCTATCGTAAGGTTTACAGGAAGTGCAACAATCTCATCGGAGTGATAGATTTGAGGACAGACTTGCGTGTTTATAAATTGCTGGGCTCCAGGTAAAATCGCATACATTCACCACGACCAAAACATGTCACATTGGATTTGTTGTCACGTTGCTAACCAGCCTCGGCTTGATTTCACTACATAACAGTCTGACTTCAGCTCAGCTGTGACACAATTCAACCAGGAGGCATCATAAAATCAAATATCGCCACAGTTGATGTTTATTAAATGTCAACTTCAGCTACTTTTGAATATTTGCTTTCTTCTTTTCATGTATTTTTTATGAATGCCCTTCCGGGGAGCGAAATCAATTTTGTCTCCACAAAATAAAAAAAGAGACAAAAAATGCAGATATTCCTATGAAAATACACAAATGAGAAATAGCTACAGGCAATTTTCCAAATAACTAAAAAGTAAGTGCAATGCCTGCTTCAGTTTCAGGGTAATTTAGAAATAAAGGGAAAAAATTTTAATTTACAAATGTTCTACCATGTAAGTGTTTTCTCACAAAATGAAATGACAAATTACACACTTAATGTTCATTTCTAATTTTTTGCTGCTTTCTCAAACCTTATGATTTTGTCCAGATCCACAGCTGAAAATGCTGACTCTCTGCCAGAGGTTCATAACTGCTACTAAACCCCTGCTCCATAGCATAGATGCTTATAGTGTAACTTAACGGCTTTCACAGAAATTCACAGGTCTCTATTAGAAGCTTTTTCCACAAGAGAAGTGCAGTTAGCTGGGAAGAAAGCCATAAAACTAAAAGAAGAAACAAATAACAAAACATCCTCAGGGATTCATTCTAGCTTCCTCAATGGCAGTTTTATTGCAGACTCATGTCCGTTTAAAGTATCATGGACTGAGTCTCCATCAGGACGATACCAATGAAATGTAATTGCTGTACTTTAACTTCCCCTAACTTTTAGTTCAGTCACAATAATCAGTCTGCATTGTATTATATTGCACACCTAAACGTTCTTATGAAAACATGAGAGGTATTATGTACTGCATATTTCAAATATACTACACCATCTGTAGCAGACATCAATCTGGGTAAAACTGAATGGTAGATGATCCATCTGGAGAGAGCAGCATTTAAGGAACGTGAGTTTGAAAAGTAACAATTACAAAATGAAAACAGTATGAACTTAAATCAGCCCCATCCACCTAGTCTTTGATAATCACGCGGCTGCGGTAAGTGGCACACTGGACTGGAGTACAAAAACAGAGAGACACTATTAAGCACAAGTTTGGCAGAATGGAAAAATCAAAGCTAACGCACAACCCCAAGAGAAGTTTCACATATTGCACTCAATCCCACCGATTCGTGACGAGTCAAAGATATTGATTTTAAGCACGTAGCCCCAAAAGGTCAGCAATATACAAGAGAGAAAAGGGGGGGGTAGTCAGTGGTTCCAGCCAGGACAAGAAAAATAATTTCGGAAATTTGACCCTTATCAAGCAGCAATTAGATCTAATATAAAGCAGATGATTACCAGTCACTCTGCCAAACATCCTTGAAGCATTAAAAAAAAAAGACATTCATTCTTCACATCTTCTTGTCCCTGGGACAGCTACTGCATTTGCTGTGAACTGCTACTGCCATCTCTCTTTCATGAGTATTTCAAAAGAGCCTTGGCAGCATCTGTACTCATTAGGCTTGTCCTTAGGGTTTGTTCAGCTCTTTGGCCCCAGTCTGAGACTCTGAGCATGTTCAGTCACTCAGCACCTCCAGCTGTATTTAGGCTCCAGTGTGATGCAAGCTAATGCAGCTTAATCTTATAGGTGGAGAGCTCCATGGGCTCTAGGCTGATGGTGGAGCTGTTGGAGACCGGAGTACCAGCATACATCAGTGTCAAGGACATGGGCTGCAACGACTGCAGATCCAAACCCCGAAAGAGTCCAGACACCGTCAACTGGAAACATAGAAGCATATAAAGGTCATAACTCATTTATTAAATCAACACAAATTATCACATACTAGAAAACACAGGAGCTGAGCCTATTGGATTTTTATTATAATTTATATAATATCCATTTGCTAAACAAATATGTCTTGCTGAAATGTTCTATAAAAGCAATATAATATTTAACCCCAAACCATCAACGTTAACCTCTAATTTTGGTTAGTTAATTGAATTTTATTAGAGGTGCATTTCATATTAAAATTTTTTTTATTAACCTCCTATACGTTAGACAAAGCAGGTAAATGGATCAGTTTCATAAAGCAACTACAGAGGTCAGAAAATATTGTTGATATTAGACAACACTACTCTACTAAAGAGGCACAAAGTATCAAACGCTTCTTTTCTGTTTGCAGTAATAAATAAACTCTTCTTAGCCGATGTCTTAGCTATAACCATGCTCAGCCAAGTGGGCCGTCCCTTTTCCAACATTCACTGATCAAGGTCTGCACAAGGAATAAAGCCTTGTACATTATTTATGAATATACACAAACAATTCTATTATTCTGTTTTTGAACAGTCAGATATGACTCAGATTACAAGAACTGTCTGAACAGTCAATGTATAGCATCAACTGACTGAGAAAAAAATAAGTTACTGCACAGTGCTTAAGACGCAGTAACAGAACTAGATCAAATGTTAAAAATGATATTTATTTGCATGGTTTGATCATTTTAATAACATCACATCTAAGCTGTTATTTCAAAGCGAGGCTGCACCGTGCTAAATGAACAGGATTCAACATCTGTGGTGCACAGATGTGTAAAAAACGGGAACATCTTAAAAAATGATGTAGAACTAATACAAAATGGTACATTAATAAAACAGCTGATGTATAAGCAGTAAGCCAATGATGTGTGCAGAGTGCAAGCTGCCTTTGTTGGCTGGATGAGCCATAGAATTCGTGAAGGATTAGGTGAATTGTCAGAAAACTTGAATAGAACACGCACAAAAAGTCTGAGAATGTGCACAAACATCTAGACGTGAAACTATTATGTGGTAGGCTATTTTGTCAATGTGCTGTGAAACGCAGTCTGGTAAAAATATGGCTAACAGTAGAGGAACAAAACGGAAGAGACACAAAATTGACACCCACGTGTCAGATTACGGTTTGTACGGTTTGTCCACACATCGTATGGTGCACAGATTTTGGGGTAAAGACTGACCTTGCCCTGAGTGGTGGTGCAGTTGAAACCAGGGTTCTTGAGCTCCAGGCCACAATCCAGACCTAGACGATGCAGCAGGAGGGCCGTGTGGGGAGATGGAGTATTAGCATCCTGTAAACAACACACAATTCCGAAATTGTTACAGAGCTGCTTGTCATACAGCAAACCACTGGTAAGATATTAGTTTATATTAAAGCTTAATCCTGGTTTAAATCCTAATGCCAATAAAATCAAGGGGCTGACACTGACATTTATGAACCTTTAATCATCTATGAAGGAGCAGAATAATCATGCATATTTCTATACAAGTCCTTGTTCTGAAAAGACCATTCATGCCTAACGCCCATAAACCTGGTGAACTCAAGTCTGAGTGAAGAGGTCATCACCTGGCCTTGGATGCTTCTGAGATTAAGTAAATGGAAGTCACATGGCAATGGTGCAGTAAGAGGTGAGAAGGTGTGGATTCGAGGAACTCCTTCCTTTTTTAGATTGACTGGCAGTGCCAACACATCATGGTTCAAGATAAATGAGGTGATGTGGCTCAGCAAAGAAGGAAAGCTGACTGATCCACGTTCAACAACCTGTGGGAACACAACTTCATTAAAATGTATTAACGGAGTCAATTTAAATAAGCTCCTCAATTATACAGACTAAACAAGAGGAAAGTCATTGCACAGTACTTTCAAAGAAGAACCATAATACTGACAGTCATCAGCAACATCTAATAATTAAACACAAATAATGTTGTGGATCAAATGTCCAGTTGCTTTACGATTCCTAGTTCTAATTAGTGTATCTAAAGGGAAAGTAAAAAATACATGACATGATCAACAATTCAGAAACACAGAGCAGGGAAGATAACGATCAGAAAACGGAGATCTACTTATTCAGCTAAAGCTAGAAAGTTTACAGCCAGGAACTCAGACTCTGCAGGAGCAACATTACCTCTTTTTTGCTGTTTCCTAAAACATGGGCGATGATTTTATTTATGATGTGGCTGACTTTGGCATAAGAGCCCTCAGGCTGCATGCAGTAAGGAGGAAGCAGGAACAAGGATTGAGTGAAAGCAGAAACATGACAGGAAAAATGTGATATAGAGAAAATGAGGGAAATTACATGAAATGAGAGCTTATAGAGCAGACAGACCTGAGTAATGGCAATTCTGATCAGAGGAGAGGATTTTTTCCACATTACAGATTCCAAGAAAGCCTTTATTAAACTTTTGTTAACTGAGATTAAAAGAACTGATTGTTTTTTAAAGAATATTTTATTTAGTTATATTATTTAGATGCACAAACCCCTTGGGCAATATAATCAGCCAATGAGAATGAAGTGAAGGCATAATATATAAACAAAAAAGAAATCAAATGCAAAAAGGGTTCTGTTTAATCATAATGCATGTTATAATTGTGTAGTTCAGTCACTAGGTGGCACACTTCACCACCGTTTATAGAGCAGACCACCCAACAGCAACCCACACCCCTCAATGTTTATTATGGCACATTGTCAAATGATCTCTAATACTGATAATATTGTGATCATTATCTCTGTTATTCTGGTGAAGCCACCTTAAACATCAAATTTGAATTCCATCAAAATCACAAAAATATTAAGTATTTTATATTCTGTTAGATAATTTTGCTGTCTGCATCCAAAAATGGTTAGGTATCAGATGTTTAGAAGTTGAAAGAACATGGAAAGTTAAGTTTAAATATTTTACTTAGTAGTTTACAAAAAGAAAAACGTAAAAAACAACAACATTTCTCTGCATGGCAGTGATTAACCAGCAGGACATCTGTGTATCCTTAGTTACAAGGAAACAATGCCATCTAATGGCTGCATCTGATTCCACTTACCATGGCACTGCTGGTTCTCCTCTCCAACAGCAGCCGAAAGCGATTTGCCGTCTTCTTGTTGTCTTTTAGACCCTGTCCCAGACCTCTGTTGTCATCCTGCATCAGTCTCCGGTCCAGAATGACCTCCAACTGACCTGTATGGAAATCCAAGTGAAAGATGATCTCTTTACATCCTGCCATGCAAAATGTGAGGAAACAGACAGGTTATCCTTCCTCTTGTTTGTCTTGTAGGATACTGACCGTTGGCGAGGCTAGTGACCCCCAGAGCCTGGGCTGTGTGCAGGGTAAGGCGATCCTGGTTGTCCTGGATGTAGGCCATAGTGGGCATGGGGTAGAAATTGGCTTGTAGTGGCAACTTCTGAAAATATCTGCGCTGCTGGATCTGAGTGTGAGGGATCAATACAGATCAATTAACAAGTAAACACCATTTCTGATCTTTAAATTCAGTAATTACAGCACTGCATGAAAAATGGAATTGAGTCAGGAGTTCATATTTTAATAATGTTTCGAGGTTTTGAAGACAAGGGGCAAAGTGTGCTTAAATGTGTGTCCTGTCTGCTTTTTGTAAATAAATCAAAGCAATCATGTAAGAGGTAATAGCTTATAGTATATAGAAATAAAAAACTGAACCTGGTGATGGTATTACTAAAAAATAGAAATGTACAGCTTTCATACAAATTTTATGTAAATAGACAGAAATTTGCAGTGTGTGTGTATTATTACATTTACTTTACAGTTGGGCATTTAGCAGATGCTTTTATCCAATGCAACTTGTTTGTGGGTTTATACAGCACCACTAGAGCTATGAGGGTTAAGGACGTCGCTCAATGACCCACAATGGTAATGTCAGTAGACCTGGGACACCCTTACCACTGAGAGACCATGCCCTAATTATGTACAAGTACTTCAGTAAACATCCTTAGTTACTTTTCAGCACTGAAAGTCGCTCTAGGAATAATCTTTTCATGAATATTCAAACATGTAGCATAGGAAGGGCCTACGGTTAGACTTTGTTTAAACAGTGCTCACTGTTGAGTAAATAATCTCCTTTACAGCAGGTTTTACAGCATCACTGTGTAACAGCACCTTGTGTATACATAAAGAGGATTAGAGGGATTTGAGAAAGGTATGCAGACAGACTAACCTGAAAGCCGTTGAGGTCGGTATAGAATGTGCCTTCACTCTTGATATCCGTGACCAATCGCATGGCCAGCTCTTTGTTATTTTGATCCCTGATGTCCACCGTAGTGGTGATGTCCAAAGACAGCCCGTCAATACCTGTGTAATTAACAGGCACAATTTTAAATACGTCACATAGCAAAGGGGTATTTTTGGAAGTGTGTATGAGGGATGACGTCATACCTGGGATATTATGTATGCGGACTGTCTGCTGGAAGTGCTGATAATAAGTGATCACCTCAGAAAATAAAGGACCCTCCACAACGCGCACAACTGGAGGGTCTTTCTGTACATAAGGCTGAAAAATTCATAATGGGGTTAAATCTACATCCACTTTTTGAGCTCTTAACAAATCAGTATCTTTAGAATGTGATTGATACCTTGGCATTGCCATCTGGTAAAAAGAGGTAAGCACCACTCTTATCCTTAGACGCCCGTGTTCCATAAGTGAGAAACTGGACCTGCACCTTCATCTCCTGAGGGTCATCCTTACGACGGATACTCTGTTACACACACACACAGCAGAAACAGTGTTACAGATTTATATATTTATATTTTACAATATACAAATTAATCAATGTAAATTTGCAGAAAGATGCATCGAAAAGTGCTATTAAAATTGCAGTTTATAAAAAGTCATTGCAAATTCACCAAAAAGCACAAAAATGTTATAAGACTCGAGCAGGACTACATTACACACTAAAAAACACACCACTTTACCTTTAGCTTATTTTATATGATTTGGGGTGTTATCTACTAGAGATCATCATTGGCAGGTTGACAGGTGGAACTCTGCCAGTCCAAGAGCAGGTGGCTGGATATAAAATTTGTAGAGAATATTATTGTTGTATCTAATGTAGAAGTTGTTCTGCTTTTAAAAGCACTGGTGTTATAATGGATATAGTCGATCAGAGAGTTTATGAACTCTCTTTTTTTGCGCGCGTGTGTACATATCATATTTGTGTACGTAGTCATTGGGGAAAAAAACTGAAATTACTTTGAACCGTTTTCTTTCCTCCCTGCTCGTTTGTAGCTTTTAATGTCTGCAATTTTTACTACTTGATCTTGTTGTTGTTGACTCTGTAATGATCTTTAAAGTTTTACAGATGTAAGTAACTGCTGTGTTTTCCTTGTCAACAATTATGTTTTAATTCCAGTTACTCAACATGCAACTCTCATCCAGCTGGCCCTACTGTATAAGAATAGAAAAGACCACAGCAGTAAGTTTTTTTTTCCTTGTGAAAATAAATATTTCTTTTTTTTCTTTACACTAAGCAGGATGCTTTGGGCCTTATTTGAAATTTAAAAATAAGTTGAATGCAAAGGCCTTTTCATGGATATATGTTTGCATAAATGCATATTTGCATGGATTTAAGTCATTTAAATGAGGATATTAACCAGTGTTCTACGGAAAGGATTTGGTTTAAAACATTTTTTACAGGGAACTAAATCTTACAGCTGGCACTGGAGTTCTTCACGTATATGGCAATATTTTAATGTTAACACTGTTTATAATTAAGGACTGACTCTTTGCTCACCTCTAGTAGTCCTGTGGTTCCAGAAAAGCCCAATGTGAGGGACTGACTCTGGATGTAGAAGGGCAATGAATCTGTCATTTGAGAGCGCACAGGAAGAGGATCGAAGTGGCGTATGCCTTCACTCTGCCCAGGAATCCTTAATAGCGTATCAGAGCGCAAGGTCATAGGTGAGTTAACAGAGTCGTACAAATGGAATACTGCCAGTCCAAGAGCAGGGAGGCGGGCCATGAAAGAAACCTGCACAGGACGAGGCAAACAGAACAGCATGTAAATGTGAATTTGTTTATTGTGTTGTGCCAACACAATTCAAAATAACCTCAGTAAACTTCAGTTTGTTTTTGACTTAATGTTGGGTCCAGGATCAATGAACTGAAAAATAGATTTTCCTACAACAATCGCTGAGTTTTGTAACAATAAATTTAAGTTTGCAACTTTAAAAGTAAGATCACTTGTCTAGGAACAAAAATGCTCGAAAACGATGTAGTACTTGAATTGCTCAAATCGGAAACCACAAAACAGCTGTACAACCATAAGGACAAACACTTCAGAGTAAACTTTGTGATTAAGCCACCGTGAACATGTTAATGTTGCAAACAACAGGTTTTGCAGTCAGTCTTAAGTTCCTCTTTTCTCCTGTTTGAGGCAGATGCAAATCATTAACCATTAATTAGTTATGGCTTATTACTACTAGAGTCTGATGAGTTGCTTCAATAAAACAAGATGCCTTTTCATTTTGAACAACTGTTTTAAAAGTTCCTAGCTTTTGTATTATATCAGTAGCATGTTGATTCAGGTAAGTGAGTAAAAAATGAGACCCAAATTAATCAGAAAAAAGCGCCTTGGTTTAGAAAAAAAAACACTTTAATGTTTCCAAACTAAACAAATTTGATGACTATAATTTGTCACACACCTGGTAAACCTCTCCACTCATTTCCAGAGCTGTGCTCCACTGTGCACTCAGCTGCACCGGTAGAGTTTGGCCATCCTCAGTGAGCACTCGAACACGTGCCGAGTTCACCAGGACTGTGACCACACACAGACGCTCCTGCGCCAATGGATTAAACAGAACCAGGTACCTAAACAAAAGCAGCATTCAGTTTTAAACAAAGAAAGTTAAAAAAATAATAAAAAAAACCTATTACTAAAACAAAAACAAAAAAAGCCTAAAGGAAAGTTTTGAACATGATGAACATGATTATCACTACATACCAACACCCTCTTTCAAATATTCCTCAGCTTATAAATGCTTTGTGTTCTGATAAGTCTTTTTCATTGGAAGAATTTTCTATTATTGTGAAGTCTTGCATGCAATGTTCATTTAGAGGTTTTGCCTCAATATTTCTATAATATTTTACTGCCAGTTTTACAGTCCCTTTACCTCACAGCTCTTAGGGGAGTTCATGGTGGATTATAAAGTGCATTTAGAATTATTATCCTGTTGTAGAAAAGTATCCATATTTCCTTTTAAGGACATTTACTTCTAGAATTTGCAGGCATTTTAATAAACCCATTCTTTAGTTAAATTTTAAAAAAGAATTATATTTTGATTAGCTACAGATTCTGTGTTTATTAATTCTCAATTGAAAATAGCTCATTAAAGGAAGTACTATTTGGGTACTTAAACCTTTAGTCTAAAATAATTATAAACTCAGAAATTATGTACTTATTTATTTTAAAGATTTTAGGACTTTCTGTTTTCCCTCCACAGTTAAGGATCAGTAACCTACTGAAATAAAAACACATTGTCCTCTTATTCTTACATCCTTTTTTCTTTTAGTTCCTTCACAGTGTTTGTGTGAAGTTAAACAACCAGGAAGCTTTATTTTAACATAAGCCAAGTTTAATCACGTGCTTTAGTGGAAAAGGGAATTCACACTGCGATGTGCTACAAGCTGTGACACACCTGACTGCGTAATTATATGCAGACCTGTGCAGGCTGGTGTTGAGGATGTGTTTACTGAAATCTTATTTTGAGACAGCCAAATCAAATATTAATAAAAAAATATATAAAAACCAACCATTAATCAAACATATAATAACATCTTACAATACAGGAAACACATTTGTGAAATTAGTTTATGTCAAAAGTGTATCACCATTGTGATCATTGAATCTTACATTCATATCATTTTTATAACATTAAAAATTAATGAAGATGACGATTACCTAGGCGAGGACTCCAATTCTATTACTGTACGCTGGGGAAGGGAGTCTTGTGTGGCACGTCGGTCATCCTACATACACATGTGACAAGTGAGGTGCTAGGCAATTTTCAAAGCAACATTATGCAATCATTTTATCATGTCTATATTCAATCACATACTTTTTGACCAAATTTAATTACATCATGACAAATTACTAAAGCAACATTATGTAATGTGATATTTCTCTAAACAAACCAGGTTGATGTTAATTATTTAATTACCATCAACCAGTTCTCTCGCTTACCGTTTCTAGGAAGGGCTCCGTCTCAGAAAAGAGGTAAACATCTTTATTCTTAATTATAAGGAAATGCGCTGCATTAATGATCACTTTCTTCAAGCCAACTAGGGAGCGTAATAACCTGCAGAAGCACATAAACGAAACAAACATTTGCACCAAATTGTCACATTATGTAAAAGTTGTAAACCTAAAACTTTAGCTTTACATCTTGCATTGTTTATTATTTGCATTTCTCTTTTACAAATTACATATGAATTAACCTCACCTGGTGCCATAGTCGATAGCTACAACCTCCTTAGCAGTGCCTGTGATGGCATCGTGATGCTGAAAGAGACCAATCTGGCGTCTGGCGTCCGTCAGGAGAAAGTAGTCTGATAAAGGAAAGCGCTTCTCTATTCCCGCATGGCGAGCGTGGGCCACGGCCAAACTATAGAGAATCTCAGCACTCCTGAAACACAACACAGGCACAGAGACCTTATAAAAAAACAGGAACAACAAGCGTTCTATAGATATAGCTCACTGTGAGTCATAAGACTAAATGAGTAAAGAAATAAATTCTCTTTTCATCTACATCAAGGACCAACATTTTATCCCGTTGATAAATAGCATCAGTCAAACTGCTTTTGGCTGTAAAATGCCACATACACTTCGAACAAAAAGTGCCAACCAGCATATGTACTAAGACTGATATTAAGACTAAAAATTCTGAATAAATAAACAATAGTTATCCCCAAAGGTGCATTATGCATTGTACCCAACAAAAGTTGTGAGACAGAAAAAACATGTTTAAAGCCATCTGGTAATACATATTCATCCCTGCCAACAAATAAAACTGCTGCCAAATCAGTAATAAAGTCACTAAATTTAATAAACATTTGTAGACTTCTTTACTGTTGTGTTAAAATTTAGCAGAACATAGCTTTCTTAACCAAAACAGAAACACACAGAGATGATCACATCTTCAAACAATGCTTAGTAGTACCAGTTTCTAACTTTAGCTATAAAGTGTGTGAACAAACCTTAAATGGGACTCAAGGATGCGGTCTAGGTTTTTGTAGAATGGCCGAGAGGTGTAATAACCACTCCAGTAGTGATCCTCTCGATCAGCATAAGCAAAGAAATCTCCACTTAGAACAGGAAACCCCGGTGGTTTTGCCCCCTGAGCCACCTTACTGGTTTTATAGAGTGCGTTGAAGTAGTCGGTCAGTGTGCCAAACTGTGCCTTAAAACAAAAACAAAAAAAGACTAATATTTAATAATTGACTAACTAAGGTCACAATTTTCATGAAATGTTAGTATAAATACAGTCTAATATACAAACCCTGATACCAAAGTTAGGATACTTTACTGCATTACACTTTCATAAATGCATTTTGTCAAGCTGTATTTTAAAAGAAATTATCTGTCTAGACCCAACCAGTTACTTAACCACCTTCTTCAGATCAAAAGCCAGTCTACAGTTTCTGACAATAACAATAGCTTAAAAGAGGGATGATATTAGATATTCCAGTGGACAATCTTTTTAAAAACTGTTTGGGTGGTAAATATGAAGTGAGAAAGATGAGAACTTCAGTTATTGACCGTTTTTTGTTGATTAGGTTTAACGCCATGGTAACCCTGGGGTTTTTCAGGGCATGCGGTGGTAAAGATAAGCTCATTTTAGAGATTATTGTATATTGGTCTGCTTTTGGCTTAACTCCAATACTCCTGTACAATAAGGGAATTTAATCCCACAGCTGATAAAACTTTCAGTACAGATCTGATCTTATGAAGGGCGAGTGTTTGCTTTATTGTGCCTTTATATTCTAGTCTTTTTATGCCAAACATTTGTACACTTTAGCAATGTGTGCTTGACAGGTAGAGGGACATAGAAGTGTTAGCAAAAGGGTATGTTCTTATAATTGGCTATGTCCTAATTAGCTGTGGCTAAGTATGTCAGTAGGGTGTATCCTAGACTTTTACAAATGACTCCTGTTTAAAACAACCGAGCTCCTTCAGGTAAAAGAGATCAAGTAGAGACCAATCTCCACACAACATGGACCTCAAACCAACTCTGGTCTGGTCTTAGTAGTAGAATGACAGTCCTTACCTGCACATGCATTTCTGGATGAGAGTTCATGTAGTCAAAAAGCTTCTGATAGTTTATATATTGCTGGTCCCACTCCTGGGTTTTATCGTAACGGAAGTCATCTCCCAATGGCACCAGTAAGACCTTACTACGAAAAAGCTTAGACTTCTTACGATACTGATCTAGAAGTGTTTCAGCCCTAAGATACAAACAACAAAAAAAAACCTGTCTGTAGCACTAAAACAGTGAATATTACAAAAACAGGACAGTAAGTCAATTTGCACACCGATTCTACAAAAGTAAATCTAGAATCATTGTGCATTTAAAGACAGCAGCAGGCTGTAATGACATTAGATTATTTGCTGAACTAAACAAACTGAGAAGATCAGAAAACACTCAAAATCCAACTCTACTACAGACTTACCTCTCAGCCACATTAGCATCTGTGATGGGACGAGGAGGAACCTTCCAGGGGCAGTTTATCCTGTTGCCTGGCAGCCTTTTGAGGGGGGGGGGGGGGGGGGGGGGGGGGGGGGGGGGGGGGGGGGGGGGGGGGGGGGGGGGGGGGGGGGGGGGGGGGGGGGGGGGGGGGGGGGGGGGGGGGGGTATATATATATATATATATATATATATATATATATATATATATATATATATATATATATATTTTTATTTTTTTTTTTTTTATGAAGCTGAATACATTTATCAGTGTAATATCTACCTACAGTTCCAAATCATTTAACTAGATTTCTATGAAAGCTGTGTTCCAGTGAAATCAATCTGAATTTCCTTTAACTGTTGTAAAGCTCAAACGTTTTTTTGAGTAATTATAGAGCCAGTTTATTATTTTGTAAACATTGCAATGTTTTTATCACCATCATAAAGATCTGCTCAGGTACACCAAAAACATTTTTCTTTGCAGCTTATTTAGACAAACTGTATATTTATATCTGCACAAGGTTTCAAATACCAATCTATTAAAATAGCTATTAAAAGCTTTATTACCACTTAATTACCAGTAAAATACACTCTCTGTACTGTTTTACCACAAGTTCCCTAGACATGGGGGGGTATTAAAAAGCTCACCCCAAGCTTGTCTCCACATAAACTCCAAGCTGCGTGTAGCAGAAAAATGCTTTTTAATAGAGTAGTGAACTCTCTGAATCAGCATGCTGGTCAGGTTAGCTCTCTTCAGTAAGTAAGGCATGGTGGCACTGTGGCCAAAAGGGTCAATAGCCCACCCCGAACGAGGAATCACTCCTAAACAGACAAAAGATCGTGAGTTCACAAAACAGATTTAGAGCACAAAGGAGTAAAAAACAGCAAATGCATACCACAGAAAACCTGCATACTCTGGCTTTACATAAGCAGAAAGTGCATATAACAACGTTCCAGTTTTGCTATATTTCATAAGCATACCCAGATTTTTTTCCAGCCACTGATGGCCTTCAATAAGCTGGTCAATCATAGCAAAATAGTGTGCATTGGCTTCATCGGTCATCACCCAGCCTCCTGTCACGATCTCCATTTGCCCTCCAAGTATCAGGCTGAAAAAAAAACACATTTAATTAGGCTTTGAGCAATTTTAATTAGTCATATATATAACAATGGATGAGAGTACACCTATCACTTAAATATCCTAAACTGTTTTATATCTTAACCAGCAAAGTATTTGCTCTTATAACTATTGTTAAAATAGTTCTATTATAATTGTATAGATCCATAAATCTATTATAATTTTTAATATAACATGGTTATAATGTTCTGTAAAGAGCAGAACTTCAAATTTGGACTAGTATGCTGTGTCTAATTGTGAGACTTCACTAACAGACACAAAGAAAATTTGTGACCAGCTGTAATACAGATGCAGCAGTAATCAGGAAGTTACAGAATGAGCCACATCATCACAAATTAGCTGCAGCTGGCGTTCTCTTAAAATCATGCCATAGACAGTGCACTGTTTCAACAGTGTAGTTCTAAAAAAGTGGATGTGCACGTACTTTAGAAAGGACAATCAACTGAATTGATTTGAAACATCTATGCCAATGTTTCTGAAGTATAAAAAATAGAAAACGGTCATCTAGGAGATACTTTAATTTTTTAAATGGAAGGTACTACATGTCCATTAAAGAGCTTATAAAGGATAAAAGTAAGAGTGCCCTGACAGACACTCAAAACCAGACCAAATGATGCCAGTTTTCATGGCGCATCAATATTTCAATTTTAGTTTGTGTAAGCAGAGCAAAATAAAACACATGCAAACATCCCTGAGACTAAGCCTGTGTTGGTACCAAGACATGTGCTGCACATCCTCATGGGTTGAACTTCTAAAACAAAACAGTACTTTATTCAAAAACATCACCGCATAAGACACTCACTTGCGCATAGTCTGCTGTTTGTAGGAATCCACACTTTCCCACCATTTAACAAAGTAGGAGATCTCAGACCAGATGAACTTCCTGCGTGGGTCCTCTACAAGCTTAGTCACCATGTTATTAAGGATGTGTTGGGTCTGGTCACTGTAGTATTTGTCAAATGTTTTCACCCATCCTGGTAGTGGAAGAAAACAGAATTGTCGCTAGCGGTTTTACAGGAAAGTTAAAATGCATGACCCAACCATAAGCTGTAGCTTAATAAGAGGGTCCTTTTGAAATTTTCATATTTTAAAATGTGCCAGAACATACTGTATGTATGTAAAGCAAATTAACCAGTGCCGTGTCCTTTAAAATACATTTCTACATTAGACCTTGAAAATAATAATGTGTTTTTGCAATATATAATGAATTTTCTGACAGGGCATTGTACTTTACACTTTACTGTCCCCAGAAACATATTGCAATGTCTGCTGTAGTTAAAATGAGAGTTAAAAGGTTCAAGCTTCTCCATCAGCATAATGTAACAGCAAGGCAGAACTGTTCATGTGTGACAGGAGCATGCAGCTCTGCTGAACCCCATTTCAGTGACATGCTGTGCTTTGAATGCAAACTACTTCATTATAGACTGAACAGGCAGGAAAAGTTCCACTGTGAGGATCAAAGTCCAGTTCAGACTTCTAGGTTTACTTACTGAACATGTGTAAGTTTGGGAGATAAGAAAAGGCCATGAGACATTTTCAATGAGCTGAAAAAGATTCTTCACTCTAGGTGTATGGAAAGGTATTTCAAATTCATTTCACATTGACCAGAGGCTGAAGTGCACCTCATTACATTTCAGTTTCGCCTCAAAGCTTATATTCACTCCCACTTTGAGTCCACCATAGTACTGTCTGACCTACTTAGCTACAGCACACTGCGGTGCATCACCTGTGTGGAGAATTTAGTAAGGAAATTGTCATAAAAGAGAAATAACAGATTCAGACTACAATAAGTAACTTAAAACATACATACAACAAAGTTTGGGGGCTGAATAATATTACAAGTCATAATATGTCCCCATTACCATCTCATTTTTACCACTTTTAGCTGAGTACTCAGTAATGCATGGCATTAATCTTGCTGCTAGGACATTGAATTGATACACAGAGACTCATAAAAATATGAGAAATGATAAAGCACAAGTTAAAAAAAGAATCTTCTAATAAAATGAGGAGCCACAAAAAATATAAACAAATGAGTCAACTTCATAAATGACTTGGATTCAGAGACATTAATAATTAAACTTAATGTGACAAATCTGCATTGCATGTTACCACTAGTTCCTGAATTAATTCCAAGGCAGTACAGGCTTCCACATTCCCATTTATCATTAACGTATGAGCACAAGCAGCTGCTTGTTTTATAAGCATTCCCAAAGGTCAGTGTATCCTGTGCAAATGGCTGGCATGTTAAATACATTCCCAGATAAACAACCAGCTGTGTTACCCACCTGGGTCATTGTGAGAGTGAGGCACTACGAACACCTGCAGGGGTTCCTTGTCCCACTCGTTGCGTTCATATGTGATATCAAAACCCTGCTTCCACACGCCTCCATCCACATTATCAAACCTCAGCAGGGAGTAAATGTCCAGCATCTACACTCGAGAACACACAGATGCAACTTTTAGAATAATTTATAAATGAATAAATAAATAAAGAATCTGAAGAAATGTTAGCGTGGTTAATTAGCATATAACCTCAGAGTAAAAAATTCCAAAGCATTCAACCAAGACAGCACAAAACTAGTTCTGTGACCAAAGTATCAAGATCTGACTTTATCTCAGCATCTGGGTTTTTTGGCACAAATCTTACTTAAAGCATGTAGCATCTTATTCCACATGATCAGAAAGAGTATTGCAGTGCAGTACTGATGCCAACACTCGCCCTGGCTCATTCAGGCTGCACACCAACCATTGGAGGAACCTCCCGCGGATACACTCATTGTCCTTGAGAGTTAACCTTCTGCAAAGTCCCAATCAGAAACCTGTGTTTAGAGAACTCACCTGCAGGTCATCTGGGCTACGGGGTCCCGGTGCAAACTGGCAGTCTTGGGGTTTGACAGAGAGAAAAGATGGTCTGCCATCAAAGGGCAGCACCCAGGAGCCATTGGCACTGCGGAAAGGAAGGTGGCCACTGGGAGAGATGGCACCAGTGTCTGTAAGCTCTAGCACAGAGTCTTTAATGTGGCTGATGATCTGATGGTTTTCCTCCAGCAGCTGCTCCAGCTGCTCAATGCGGTTCTGCAACAGTGAGATCTGGCTCTGAAATTGAAAAGGAATCAGGAAGGGAAAGGGTAAACTACCACCACATTTCTATATCAGCACAGGTTCTCTACACTTACACATGCTGGGGGAGAAGCAGAGGATGTGCTGTGCTGCAAGCTGCATTCCGAATTGCTCCCTATTACAAATGTAGCCCACTAAATAGTATGTCAGAACTCTGTAGTGTTGTTTGAAGTATCAGCTGTGATTATGGAACTGTAACTACATGGGCTCTATAATGGCTCAATACTGGTTAGAAATAAAAACCATTTAAGATATTAAAAGATCAAGTTCCCTTATTGTATAATATCTTTCACTTGTTTCCATTAGGGGTTGCTACAGTGAAGGAGATCTGCATATTTGACTAGGCAGTTTCACACCGAATGCCCTTCGTGACACAGTCCTCCTAGTTACACAGGCTTGGGACCGGCATGGCAAGGGCACTGATGAATTTAGTGTCTCCACTTCAACTATCAGAATGTCAATGGATGTAGGAGGTAAACCCATAGGGTGCAGTGAGTCCATGCAGACTCAAACACGTCCCTGTGTTCGCCCCACTGGGAATCAAACCCGAAACCTAATTCCTCTGAGGTGGATGTGCTAACTACTGCACCACCATGTAGCCCAGCTTGCTAAACAATAGACATTGCTCGTTTTAAATGATTTAACACTTACATTTGGCTTAGTTGTAGTTACATGACAACCTCAAATTTGTTTAGATGAAACTGAAAGACTGACAGAATGATGCATCTATTCAAATACGTAGGCAACTTTAGGGTCTAAACGCCATGCACAAAAACTGAGCTTTAGTAACCAATTTATGCAAAACACCACGGTGCCCTGTATACAACAGTTATTGGCCTGATGCATGTATTTAATCAGTTTAGTTTCTGCCAATATACTATTCAAATAAAGTGATGCTAAATGTAGCCATCCAAATTGTTTGACTCACTAAGAAAACAAGAGAAAATTTGAAACTGAGTTAACACCAAGCTGATTACACGACCTCAAGTTCTTAGGAACTGGAATATTTTGATAATGTGGGTGGGTGTAAAGAGAGGTGCACTTGTGACTCATCTAACTAATTTTATGTTCATAGGAACAGGACAAATCAAATACCTGGAGAATTCAAGCTGACTAAGCTGCAGAGACATTGTGATGTATTATACCTAAACTTATCTCCTCAGGTAAGCAGTATATCCACTTTACACAAAGTCCTTTATCCTACAATTATATGATATGCTTCACAAAATACCCTTTTAGGTACATGCCTGTTAATTTACATCACATTTAACACAAATAATATAAATCATACAGTACAGTACACAGATGAAATGTCACATGCAAACACAGCACAACACACAATCTACAACCATCAGATATACATACGTCATTTCCTGTCTTAGCACTCTTACCCTAGGGAAGTTTCCTCCATTCTGTGCCCTGTTCGGGTCGTGTTGGACACGATCCAGCATCAGATAAAGAGAGAACACGGCCACACAGAAGATTGCCCCACCGCACACAGTCACCTGTTTTTTCAGCTTCATTCTCAGCCAGAACCTATTCACTTCATGAAATACAATCCAAAATCTTTAAAAGTCCAAAGGCCCCAGAAGGTCCGGAGGTCGGGCTTTGTCAGCAGGGTCTCATGTCCTCCCACGCACTGCCATAGAGTCGCAGTCTATACAGCATGGGTTAAAGAAGCTGCTTAATAAAATAAGGTCGGCTACAAACAGCGCACTGCTAATTCTAGCTTTTTCAAATGTTGTCCCTATTATTAACAAGCCCAAGCCACAAAGGTTGGGAATGAATTGATAAATGAAAGGGAAACCAGAGAAGGGGCTTACTGTGACTGTAAAGCCTGTGTTTGTATAAATATACATTTGTTTTGACTCAAAGAACTAAGGGCCATCCTTTATACACCAGACTGCCTCTTTATTCTAGTGGGCTGCAGAGAGAAAGCCATCACAGTGAAAAGTGGATTTGACGTTGCAGTTCAGAGAATAAACCTGAGTGCACTCCGATCTCTCTTTAGTTTACTTATTTTAAAGCCCACATAAGGCAATACTGGCTTAATATCACTAATCAGTCAAGGCCACAGCACAATGTGGTAAATGTCAAGGACAAAGATTATAATTTTTTTAGTTCTCAAAAATGTCACAATCAGTAAATATTAAGGGACTTGAATTTGTCACGTCTCTTAAACCACCAGCTCCTTGCTTTCTGTCTTAATCAACATCTTTATGTATATTTACAGAACTGACAATCTGTTCCTGGCATAGTTTCTTCGAGGAAGGTTTCATTCACTTTTACAAATTTCAGTTCAGGATGTCCCCTAAAGTATTACTTCGGGATGTTTATGCCATGTTTTCACAAAGTCATGCCCAGATATTGGGTTGCCACAGATCAGAGGAAGCACCTGTGAAAACAACAAAAAAAATGTATGTGTCTGTGAGTAACCAAAGTTTTGCTTCTCAGTCACACTCTCTTTACAAAAGAAAAAGTTACTATAATATAATGCAGGATCCAGAATGTATTTGCTAGCTGGTTATTGGCTGAAGGTTTTTGTCATGTGTTGAAGTGCAATGTTTTGGCCCAGATACCATAAACACTACAGTCAGCTCTTATTTTCTTACACTTTTTAATGTCACTTTTGTTTAATGGCCTTATTAACTGCTCTGCTGACACAATGGCTGAATGTCAACCGACTTGATTGTGGGGGAGGGGGAGATAGGGGGAGGGACAGACCAGATAAATTTCCTTAAAACATATGCAAATGTTGTCCACACACGTATCTCTACAGGTTTTTGACTAGAGACGTTCAAGCTTGCAATACATGACACCCTGTTGCTTAAAATGAGATGCATTGATTCAACAACTTTGGTATAACTGTATAAATTAATAGAAATACGAAACGCACAAATGTATCTCTTTTGTGGGACCATTTTGCATTTTAAGACTAAAAAAAT
>JAFMOD010001743.1:81339-110702 GCA_019802435.1 Corydoras maculifer
GATTTAATAATGAAACGTTAATAAAGATGTGGTAATAATAATAATCTTTCTTGCAAGACGCATTCAGAGAGATCTGTCCTTCGTTTTGTTTATAAGGTTCTATAAACGATGGTGGCTGGAGTTATTAATCTGTGTTTAAATGAATAAACTGAACTCGGATTAAGCCGCAGATCTAAGAGAGGATCAGATAATCCCATGTTCAGTCTACAGTTCCTGTTAGCTTTCAATTCTGTAGCATTCCTGCTAAATATTCTGCTGGTAATCTCACCTCTTATGTTGGATGGTAGTAACGACTATTTCGTTGATCCAGATTATTTTCCCGTCGCGATCAACGGCAGAAAAGGCGGCACCATAAACCAGAAGCAGCACACCGTCTGACAATCCACGCAAAACTGTAATCTTTCACTAATCTCATCCGGTGTTGTTAGACACACTGCGCATGCGTCGAACCGTCACCCCCTTCCTGACTGAGGTTTAAGCGAATGTCGCAATCGGTCGTCTTCGATGCGCCTGTGCTGTCGCCATCTTACTCAGGGATTCTAACGCGCAATACCAAATATTAATTTATTGTTTAGATGAAATACGATATTTTACTGTTGCGCGAGTGTTGAGTCTCTATCTAATGACATCTATTTTCATGTACCTTTAATTAATCAACTCTTGATACAGCATTGACATAACTTAAGGAAAAAATGATTTTAAATTTACTGTCCTGATTTGGTCTTTGATGGATTAGCAACCATCTTACATTGATTTCCTATCAGTCAACATTTTAAATGAACTCATTTTTACATTTTGAAATAGGATGATGTGGAAAATTCTAGAATTCAGCAGTGTTGCTGTACGGGTCTAGGTCAAATATTCTTAAATCATCTTCTTTAAAGTTTGAAATATGTTAAATGTTAATACCATACAAAAAGTAACTTGAATTTTGACTACCTGGGCAACAATTCTCTAACAGAATTAATGAGGTACTCGTTTTGTGAATGGACCCCAACAGATGCAAAAGTATAACACTATATAGGTTCAATTTATTATATTGTGGAGTTATTACAGTTACAATTTTCATAAGGCGTGGGAAAAAAAATCATTAAATAAAATAAACCGATTATAAATCTTTTTTTCTGCCCAGCGATGGATTGGCGCCCTGTCCTGGGTCTGTCTGCCCAGCGCCCGAGACGTTCTCCCCTGGATGGGCATGGGGAACCCCACCGCGACCCTAATAGAGGATAAGCGGAAGATAATGAATGAATGAATGAATAAATCTTTTTTTCCCAGAAAGTTAACTTTGGTTATAATTAAGCGCATTGGTCCCCTGACCAATAAGGCGGTTGCGTTGACGCAAAGCATCTGATAAGACCAGCCGTAATCGCGGCATTAACGTGTACGGTTACGACACAGTGTGGCATTCTGGGATAATGAGGCAAGGCGTCTGCTTTGAGCACCACTACCAAAAGATTAAATATAATGACAGGAAACTAGGTCATTAATAATAAATTATTATTATTAGTAGTAGGATTTTAAAAATTGCATATAATTTGCACACCATATTGTACACAGCCTTGGGTGAATTGAATTAATGTTTCAGAAACCTGTATCACAGACCACGTTTTTGAATAAAACCACCCAAGCATATTAGTGAATTTGGGTGAAGCAAAACGTGTCTTGGAGAAAAAGCAAAACACGTGTAGTGTACTTAGCTTAAATGCAAAATCTAAATCGTTTTTTCGGTAACAAAAAAAAAACCATTTCTGCATATGGTCCAACGTTATTTTATTATTATTATTATTATTATTATTATTATTATTATTATTATTTTAATAATTATCCCCACCATACACTTAATGTATAAATAAATATATTTTATAAAAGTTCAAATACACGAGAGGAAAGTTTTGGATTACATCAGTTTTGTACTTAAAAAGGATTAATGGCAATGTCTTAAAATCCAGTTCTAAGTTGTAAAGTGATTCAGAATGACATTCTATACTATACATATGTGCTTGTTTGACCTGGTGCTTTGTTAGTTGAGAAATCTGATAACAACAGCCTAAAAACACAAGTCTGTGTCTAAGATACGACCCAGTAACACACACACATTACAAACCAGATCTAATTTCAAATGAACACACTCAACCACGTCATTAAAACCTAAATATATTACAGATGACTTCACTTCATATTAAAATGATGCCACACTTTACCCCCCCCCCCCCCGCCGTTACTCCAGTGACAATTCAATTTAAATGTCTTAGTGGCGTAATGAATTACATAGCAAACCTTTGCAAAGAAGCATGTCATTTTAATACAAGCTAATCTAAGAGATCAGTTATAGGACCCCCTTTGTTAAAGTTTAACAAATATATTACATTCTGCCATCATTCACATTTCATTTGCATCAATTCTCTGCCTCATGTGCATATGATTTACATAGCACATGTCTTAAGGCAGTGGAAAAGACTTAATCTTTATAACTTTACTGACTCTATCCATTTGTAATAGAACTCCAGTCCTTTGTGGTTTAGGATCTCCACCTTAGCTCCAAGACACTCATATGTGGGAAAGAAGATACTGTCACCCATATAACGAAAAGATGATGAATGAACTAATTGTTCTTTTAAAGCTGTGAATTAGAACAAAGCATGAAAACTTGAAATGAAATATGAATGGCCACAGGTTTTTGTAAGCGATGAAAGGGCGATTTTAGGCTTAAAATGTCTAAGTAATAGCCAATAAGTTTATTTTGTATGGAGCACTTTTAAATTGTATTGCTATTTTTTTAATATAATTTGTGAGTGCAAAGTAAAATTATTCTGACCTAGGGCACAGTGGTTCAGTGGTTTCATGTTTGCCTTTCAGCACTGGGGATCCAGGTTCGAATCATGATCTGAGTGGAGTTTCCATGTTTCATTATCTCCCGCTTTATCCTATATTAGGGTCGCGGGGAGGGGTTCCCAATGCCCATCCAGGGGAGAACGTTTCGGGCACTGGGCAGATACACCCAGGACAGGGCGCCAATCCATCGCTGGGCACACACTCACTCACACACACACACTCTATTTGGGGCATTTTTGAGAATTCAATTGACTTGATCCATGTTTTTGGACTGTGGGAGGAAACAAGAGAACCCGGAGGAAACCCACGCAGACACGGGGAGAACATGGAAACTCCACCCAGATTGGGATTCGAACTGGGAATCCCTAGCGCTGAGAGGCTACCCACTAAGCCACCGTGCCGCCCTCGTTAAAGTTGTCAAGTCAATTTTTAAATAAATAAAAGATCACTAATATATTTGAAGGTAATTCATAGCATGACCACGTGATTGCTTGACACTGTTTTAAAAATGGTGGAAAAACAGAGGGGAGATCCTGCAGCGTTTATCTGAGATAACAAACCTCTGTGAACGTCCGCAGGTTTGCTGAGTGAAGCCTCTGCGGCTGAACCTTTTATGGTTACTGTGAACAGAGACTCCGGGGTCGAACTCAACGTCATTCACGCTACTCCACCCAGGAAGAGCCATTCCCACCCGTATTCCCACCTTCTTACTCAGGATTGGATCACTCATTTACGTGGCGGCCACATGATCTCACGTGTTTCTGAGTAACTCACCCTATTGGCTCATTTCTGGGGTACTGTTGGCCAATAGAGAATCAGGCTGTACAGAATATGGGTGCGAAATCGAACGCAGCCTGGAACGTTTAGAACAGTCGAAAATTCTTAAACTAATGTCCAATAAATTACTAACTGTGTGGTTTTAAGGCTTTCTGTGAATATAAGATCATACTGTAACGAGCGAAGAAGGTAATGGTGAGTGCATTTAATGAGATTGTATTGAACTGCAATTCGCATTTTTATTAAAACAGATTCTGTTTAAATTTGCTGCTTTTTCTTCATTTTATGAGCGTTACGTAAGAAGAAGCGCTTCGTTCTTTAAATCCTTGTGTTATTATCAATCTTTTAACAACGTTGTTGTTAAAGTTATTTTTGTGTAGATGATCAGGTTTATTTAATCATAGATTCTAGCACTTAGTCTGTTGTAAATGTCTCGTCAGTGTAGCTGGCGTTCTTCTGTTGCCATGGTAACAATATGACGCCAAGTAAACACCAGAACCAGTCAAAAATACAGACACACCGCCTTTCCATATAGATGGACTTGTTTTACAATTACAGACTGTCCACCTGTGTTCTGTGTGTTTATTTAGTCCCCTTTTGGTTCTCTGTTCTCTGTTGGTCAGGAGCATCACCGAACCGGTATCATTTGGGTGGTGGATTGTTTATCATCAGTTCTGCAGTGACACTGATGCAATGATGGGTTTTTAGTGCAGCAGTGCTGCTGTAGTTTCATTTCAACAGCTCAGTGACACTGCTGGGATAGGAATAATGCACCAACCAAATGACACCTGCTTTGTAGTGTTACTATTGGGGTCCTGACCTATAGAACAGAGTAAAAGGGTGTATGTACTGTAATCCACTAACAGATGGACTATGGTCTGGAATTGTAGAATTACAAAGTCCACCCTTATAGTAAGGTATAATAAGGTACAAATAGGTATAATTAATAAATAAACAGATAGATTTTTAAAACAGCATAAGTCACTATTTTGTAAACCTGAATATTAGCAGTGAACATGTTGCTCTGTCCTTTGCTTGATAGATGACTCAGGACTCCTCAGCTCTGAAAGAAGAGGGGAATAACCTGTTTAAAAATGGAGATGTGCAGGGAGCTTTGAATTGTTACACTAAAGCTCTGAAGCTAAGTGACAGTGAGTTTCAGAGCGCTGTGCTGTATCGGAACCGATCTGCTTGCTACCTCAAACTGAATGACTTCACCAAGGCAAATGCAGATGCCACCAAAGGTATCAAAGATATATGATAGACTAAGAAAAGATATTAAAAACACTAAGCCAAAAAAAAGAGGCATGATGCAGAATAGATATAATAACATGTATAGATTAAATTAGATCTTGGTGCAAATCTGAATGAAAAACATCTGCATACTGATTGGTTTTCATCAGCTCTCGACACAGACCCAGGTGACATCAAGGCTCGGTTTCGTAGAGCACAGGCTTTGCAGAAGCTCGGCCAGCTGGATCAGGCTTTTCTTGATGCTCAGAAATGTGCTCAGCTGGAACCAAAAAACAAGGCTTTTCAAGAACTTCTCAGGGAGCTCAGTGCTGTGATTCAGCAGAAGGTGAGTCTTTGATTATAAAACACTATGTTTTCTTATCTTATGTTCGTCAAACAGTCACTGCCTCATAAAATGAATAGTATGTATAAAAGGAAAGTGCAGCAAGCAGGTGGTCACTCAATGTACTTTTATTCAACCAGGCTTTGCAGATGTCGTCCACAGACTCCCGAGTTCAGCAGATGTTTAAACTTCTACTAGATGACACAGCACAGGCCTCAGACAGACAGAAGGTATAGTACGTATAAGTCTGTATAAGTTCTGAATTATAAATATGAATGCAATTGTTTTAAATAGTCCATTTCTTTAAGGCTGCACAGAATCTGGTGGTCCTTTCACGTGAAGATGCCGGAGCTGAGCAGATCTTTAGGAACGATGGTGTGAAGTTGCTGCAGAAACTGCTTGAGGCTGAACAGGAGGACATTATTCTTTCAGCACTCAGGACCCTGGTTGGCCTGTGCACAGGGCATCAGTCCAGGGTGAGGAACCTACAGCTCCCAAACTCAAAAAAACATGTTTTTGAGCAAACACTATAATGGAAAATAGTATCTTTATAACCTAAATCTTCGGTGTTTGCTTGTATTCAGCCACATATGGTCTAAAATAAAATAAAAATAATAATGAAATTGAAGATGCTCTTGTAGAAATTTGTAGACAAGTGGCACATATAACATAATTTTACAGAGCTTTTTGTACATGGTGACAAATAAAAGTAATAATGATTAAAACAATTCATTTTTTTTGTAACAACTCAGCTCTACACAGCAAAAAATTAATAAAAACGTTTCAATTTGCCTTTTTGAATAATACCTTTTTCTTGTTGATTTAAGACTGTGGTGCTTTCAGGGAATCTGGGAGAGCGTTCCACAGACATGGGGCTTGAAAAGCCTGATCAAGTTCTTCACAAATAGATGACCTCTTGAACTATCATGGGTCTTTAATAACTAATGTGCATATATTTATCGTTGCCAGTCAAGATAACATCTATAAGGTGCCAAATTTCATGATAATAAGGTTCCGTTTTATGCCTTTTGTTTGTAGACAATGGCTATAGTGAACGAACTGGGCATGAGCAAGCTGTGTAAGGTCATGGGATCTGGAGCTCCGACGGTGTCTTTATCTGCATGCCACCTGCTTCAGGTGATGTTTGAGGCTCTAACAGAAGGAATGAAAAAGGAGGTCAGGAGAAAGGAAGAAGCAATACTGCAAGGTAAGTTTCCTGAACCATGTAATTTGCACAATGCTTGCACATTTTGCCAACCTCTACCCTTAATCTAATGGGACTATCCACAAAAAAAACCTTTCGGTGATGATGCACCCCTCATGGAAAAAAAATTTTTTGGTAATGTTTTGTCTTAAGAAATCAAACAACAGGACAGTGTCATATATAAACTAAGTCATATATAATGGTTTCAACGTGATTGGGCCTGTAGGTTTTCACACTGCAAAACCACAGAGCTTCTGTAGCTGATACTCTCATATAAGCACAACTCCCTTCTATGCTTCACACTGTGTATAACTGATATTTAAATACAGTACATTCTGTCAGCACTTTTAAAAATTCGCACAAATTCGTGAGTGATGGTGTAGATTTAGTAAATGGGCAATAGTAGTATTTACCAAAAATCAATGCTGAGTTTAAATGCAATTTTAATAAAATATTCTTAAATGCATTTAAAACATGTTTTTTTTATTTTTTCTAACCATTTTTTCACCCGGTAATAGAACCTTCGTCTGAACTGCGGTCCATGCTGCGTCACCTTCTTGACATGCTTCCTGCATTAGACGTGTCCGGACCTGGAAGAGACAGTGCCATTAACTTACTGGTCAAACAGGTGCCCCGGAAATCCCAGAAAAATCCAGACAACTCCCTCAGTCTTTGGGTCATTGACCAGGGTAAATTTAATATTGTCGCATTTTACAAAAGACTTAAATAATAAATCCTTAATAGGCCGCCACATTGATGTAAATCCTCAAAATTTGTATTCTTTGATTTCAGGCCTAAAAAAGGTTCTGAATGTAGCAGGGACAGTTCCTGAAATAACTGGTGGGCCGCCATTAACTGACAACACGCCTATGAGCTGCTCTGTGCTGCTTAACAAACTGTACGATGACCTCAAGTGTGATAAAGAAAGAGAGAACTTTAGCAAATTGTGCCAGGAACATGTTCAGTAAGTACATAAAGGTACATAAAATGGTAATACTGATTGCATAGTTGGTTGATTTTTTTTTTTTTTTTTTTTTTCACAACAAAATGTTCCTTTGCAGGTTTTATTTTTCTGGCTCTGGTTTGGAAAGAAAACTGTGTGCAATTCAGACCGTATCGGTGTTGCTGCAAGGACCCAGTGATGTGGGCAACTGCATGCTGGAAATGTCAGGGATGATGGACGCAGTTATTTCTCTATGTGCCTCTAAGAACGTTGCTCATCAGCAGGTGGCAGTAGAGGCACTTATTCATGCTGCTGGCAAGGCCAAAAGAGCCTCATTCATCACAGCCAATGGAGTAGCCCTGCTGAAGGATCTCTATAAGACCAGTGAAAATGAACAGATACGAGTGCGAGCACTTGTGGTCAGTTTAACAACTAAAGCAGAATAAAATGCTCAGTTTGTACAATAATTAATAATGTCATAAACAAGGAATAAGAATCTCTTTCTTATTCCAATGTAACCTATTGTTAAAAATTAAATGTTATTTTTTTTCCTTCTGCTTGTGTAGGGATTGTGCAAGCTTGGCTCAGCTGGAGGAACAGACTTCAGCATGAAGCAGTTTGCAGAAGGATCCACTCTCAAACTTGCAAAACAATGCAGGAAGTATGTTTTTATCTTAGTTTCACAATGTTCATGTTGTTTTTTCACTGTATCCACACTTTTTACATTCTGATTGTGTGATTCTGAATTTTAAACCATAGTGATGTTACTAAAACACGTGTTTACTGAATTTTATTAGCTGATGTAAAAGAGTAACGTGACAGCAATATGATGTAAATGTGCAAACTGAAATAGACTGCAATAACCTAGCACAGGCACTTACTTACTTTTTGTTCAATGGAAAAAAAAATACATTCAAACATGGGGAGAGCTTACACATTTAATCTACCTCTAAATATGACCAAGGAAGTTAGGAAAAAAGTAATTAATCTTATAATATTAGTATATTATAGTAATATTATTAAAGACAAATGGGTCAAATCACACATTTGATAAATGTTGTTGTATCATTATAATTAAAAGCCAAAACTTATTAACCTGCAAGGACCAACTACTAAACAGCAAGCTAAAACCTGCTGCAATGTGAATGTAATAAAATTTTTATTTTCTTTGTTAGAGTTGAATAATATCAATGTCTTAAATAATTGAATCAGCAAAACCTCTTTGAACTCAGCTCTAATAATTGCCCTGTAGAAATTGTGTAGTATTTGTGATAGGGCAAGATAGCAGTTTAAATGTCGTTGCATTTATGTCTAAGGATGAAAGCTGCAGTAATGAACATGTGATTAACTGCTGCTGACTTAAAACATAACACTGCTGGCTGAAATGAATGTTTTATTATGCTTATAACAACACAGGATTGTCAGGAGATTAAAGCCATAATACATAAAATACATGAAATGCTTGTGAATCATTTTGTAAAAACATGATCTAGAAGCAAACATGGCAAACATTTTTTTGCCTTTAAATATATATATAAATATTAATTCACACATTATTCATGCTGTGCTTAAAAGTTCTTATATGAACACTGCATTTCTCAAAAGAATTTCATGTATTTTATTGTCACAATACAAACTGGAGGGTCATATATATGTCGTTATGACAGGTGGCTGTGCAATGACTCTCTTCCCCCGACTTCACGTCGTTGGGCAGTTGAAGGTTTGGCCTACCTCACATTTGATGCTGATGTGAAGGAGGAATTGGTGGAAGATAAGAATGCTCTTCAGGCCATGTTTCAACTGGCTAAGGTGAAAATAGAAATCATTTGGTAAACCATCATGTCATGGTTTGTTTTGTGCAGTGAAAGTTTTATATTTTAAGGTATAATTAAAAAAAAATAAAAGCAAGTTATACAAAATTCCCTGGTTTCAGTTATGCATTTTGTTGACCAGGTAGAAATCTTTATAAACTTTTTTTTTTTTTTTTTGCTGAAATAAACTTAATGGAAAAATACAAATATTAAATGTGCCCCTATAATTTTTTTTAAGGCAACATTTTACCTTTTTATTTAATGACAGATTCAGTAAATAAATAACAACTCTGTATTAAAATGTTCCTTTCTGATGTTCTCTCATTTTGCAGTCGGATGATAAAACAGTATTGTTTGCCATCAGTTCGACTTTGGTGAACTGCACTAACAGTTATGATGTTGAGAAACCAGATCCTCAGATGGTGGAACTGGCCAAGTATGCTAAGCAGCATGTTCCAGAAGAGCATCCAAAGGTACTGGTTTATGACAGAATGCAAGTTTTGGGCCTCATAGTAAAATTACATACTTTCTTATTTTTGAAGTAGAAAAACTCATCCTCTTCAGGAAACAATCTCCTAAAAATTCACTATTTATTTACTAAATTTGAAATCTGACAAAAATGTGTCTAATGTGCAAAATCTAAACTTCATCTCTGTACTATTATTAAGTGCTGTATTACGGCCTTGCTTTGTATGTAGGATGCTCATTCTTTTGTGGAGAAGAGGCTAACTAAACTTTCAGAGGCTGGGGTAGTGTCAGCTCTGGTCTGTATGGTCAAACAAGAAAGTCCAGCTCTTACCGACACGTGCAAAGAATGCATCGCCAGGTCTGTATATATTTTGAATTTTTATTATGATCTTTGACAAATGTCTTTACATACAACATCAGTAAAATGTCTTGCTGTCTTGCTTCATTATCATTACATGATGATACATTACATGATCATTACACTTTGTTCAGGGGTGTCCAAATATTTTATATTTAATAATATTTTTTTAATATTATATCGTAATATATGAGTGCGTGTAAGTTGGAGGTTTGATATGTTGGTTTGTGTGTAAATCTGTATATTTAAGCCTGCTCACTTTCACAATATACTCTTCTCTATTGCAACAGGGTGTTTTTAGCACTGGTGGAACGGCAGGAGGATCGGGGAATAGTAGTGGCACAGGGTGGAGGAAAAGTAAGATACAACAATCAGAATGTATTAATCCTTTAAAAAAAAGATGAATTTTTAAAAAAGATAATTTATTTAGCTATTGACAAAATTTGTAACGCACAGGCTTTGTTACCACTGGCATCTGAGAGCACTGATGTGGGCAAAATTAAAGCAGCCCAGGCACTGGCAAAAATTGCCATCACCTCCAACCCCGAGATTGCCTTCCCTGGAGAAAGAGTGAGACAAACACCTGATTCCAAACCCTTCATTTGTTTACATTATATGATCTTCTTAGACATTAGACATTGTATTCTTAAACAACATTGATTACTAAAAGATTTTCTTCATTTGCATCTTTGTGTTCACATATAGGTCTATGAGGTGGTGCGCCCCCTGGTCACTCTCCTGGCTTTGAATTGTTCTCTTCTACAGAACTTTGAAGCTCTGATGGCTCTTACCAACCTGGCTGGCATCAGTGAGAGGCTCAGGTCAGACCAACATCATTCACACAAACACTGATAGATAAGAACTTTGAAAAATGTGTTTGAAAGCATGAAAACCTGTTTGTAAATTACAGACAAAAGATAATTAAGGAAAAGGCTGTGCCCAAAGTGGAGGGTTACATGTTTGAGGAGCATGACCTGGTGCGAGCAGCAGCCACTGAGTGTATGTGCAACTTGGTTTTGAGTCCTGAGGTATATTTCTTTTCTACAACAATGTGAGGTAGTGTTGGAACATAATTTCCTCATGTGAGAATCTAAGAAAAATTTTATATGGGTCTGATCTTCTAGGTACAGAAGCTTTACCAGGTTACTGAGAGTGACCGATTAAAGCTGTTGGTTTTGTACAGTGGAGAGGATGATGAGAGACTGAGGAAGGCTGCAGCAGGCACCCTGGCAATACTGACTGGGGAAATGCCCGATTTATGTATAAGGATCCCCAGCATGGTGAGGGTTTAATTTCCTTTTATTATTATTTATGATATGTCAGGTTTATGGCTGTTTTATTGAGTAAAGTTACTACCAAGTGTAGAAGAAGAAAATAACTAATTATTAATAAGATAATGTATTCCAACATATTAATTGTGCTGCATTTGCAGTTATAAGACACTTAAAAATTTAAATCCATAACGATATTCTCAGGTAGAGTTCATTATTAAGACCTAAGATATTTAATTTTTGTCTCTCCTTTTTGCAGACGACTCACTGGCTGGAGATCCTACAGGCGCTGCTGCTGAGTGAGAACAAGGATCTATGTCACCGTGGTGTGGTCATTATGATGAACCTGATGCTGGCAGAAAAAAGTCTTGCTGAAAAACTAATGGAGAGTGAGGCATTAGAAATCCTCTCTGTTCTCTCTAAATCATCTGATGCCACCTGTACTTCTGTCACCAGAGCAGCTCAGCGCTGTCTAGACATCGCCATGGAATATGGCCTCATTCGAAGCAATGAATCGCAAACCAGTGGGAAAACTTCCCCATAGCCTTGGTCCACTCACAGAATGCTTGTCTATCTTACATTAAGTTCTTTGGAAATAGTCACAGCAGTGTTATTGTTGTGCAGCTGGACAAATGTAGCTCTAACAACAAACATTGTCATTTATACCTAAAGTTTAGTATCAACAGATACTGTCTTAACATTGAAATAAGAAGTATTGATAAATACAGGGGTATTTAAAAAAAAAACTCAATACAATGAACACAATCCCACTAAGTGAAAATGTTTTTTACAATGTGAGTAAAAATTATTTTGCAAAAGAAGACTTGCTTTAAACGACCAATTAGTGTTTATCATAATGTTAAATGTTCAGATAACAAAATTAAGTTTAGGTTTGAATCATGGAACGTTTTATATAGTGTGTTTACAATATATTTATTATTTTGAATTTTTGAGAATATATCTTAAGTGTTGTAGAAGCAATAATCATGAATTTAAGACTAATTTCTATATAAAAGCATTCGATCACATTTGGTTTGTAATGGTAAAATAGAAAACAAAATAAGGGCACATGTGTTTTAGTCACCATTTTGTTTATGCAGTTTTTATATTAATGTGAAAGAGCACAGACCAATGCTTTACCTTACTACATTCCCTTACTTTGCACTCCATACTGTTTTGCTCCTTGAATTAAAATTAGTTAAACATTACAGAACATCATTTCAACTTTCACTACAGATTTGAAGAAAAACATGTCATTAGCACCAATAAATTTATCCATCATATATCTTCATCTGCCTTTCTAATATTCTGAACCACAGCCTTATTTTATGTTCTAACATACTGTATGTTTTTTTTTTAATTTTGCAGCACTTAATAAAAAAAAACTTTAAAAATTAGATTAGCAGATTTGCATATTTGATATTCTTTTTATGTCTCTTGGCTTTTTTCCACATATTAAAAGGCTACTTAATGTATTATTTCTTGTAACATAGTTTTACTGTTGTAATAATGCATTTTCATATGATAAGAGTATGCGTGGTGCTGCTTTAACCTGACCATGCAGAAAAAGTATGGTTTATGTATGATGGGTCAGTGTTTAGTACAATTTAGTACAATTTACTTTACAGCAGTTTTCGATTACAACAGGATGCTTACGATGAACAAGACCATTTCTGTGTAGTCTGTATGTTCCATCTGTGTGAATAATTTCTACCCTTCAAAAAGGTTCATGTGGCTGCTCTAAATTGAGCTCAGTGGTCAGGGTGTTGGGCTATCAATCTGAAGGTTGTGGGTTCAAATCCCAAGTTCACTGAAGTTACCAATGTGGATCCTTGTGCAAGGCCTTAACCCTAATTGCACCAGGGACGCTGTGGACAACGCTGTGCTTGCTTTGTAAGTAGCATTGGATAAAAGCATCTGCTAAATGACCACGTGTCATGTTTACAGTTATTATAAACATGAATTGTTTACAATTTGATGACTATTGCTGTTTTGTGTTCGCATATTTATTGAAATGGAAGTTATATTGATATTATATTTAAATATACAGCGAGCACAGGCAGCATGGTGGCTTAGTGGTTAGCACGTTCGCCTCTCAGCGCTAGAGATTCCCGGTTCGAATCCCCATCAGGGGTGAGTTTCCATGTTCTCACGGGTTTCCGCGGGTTTCCTCCGGATTCTCCGGTTTCCTCCCACTGTCCAAAAACATTGATAAAGTCAATTGAGTTCTCCAAATTGCCCCATATAGGATGTGTGAGTGAGTGTGCCCAGCGATAGGTTGGCGCCCTGTCCTGGGTGTATCTGCCCAGCGCCTGAAACGGGTGGGCATGGGGAACCCCACCGCGACCCTAATATAGGATAAAGCGGCAGATAATGAATGAATGATTATACAGCAAGCACGTTACTATGTGTATTATTAATGACACATTTATACTGATTTGAGTTTGTAGTTTGATCAGAACTTTTTACGTTGCGTTTCCGGTGTGAAGCCACGTGACATGTATCTTTTACGCAGACCAATCAGAAGGAAAGAACGTTGACGTCACGAACAACAGAAATGGACCGCTGGAGGAAGGTTGCAAGCCCCGGGTGAGATGTCATTCAGCCCGGTGTCGCAGACTTCGGCTTCTGGTCATTAAAGCTAAGCGGCGTCATGGAGGGTCAGACTCGGGTCTTCACCTACAGCACCGAAGACTTTATCTACGACGTGTGCCGGGACGTGGGGCGCAGGAGCGACGCTGTATCCGGCTTCGACGTGGCTCTGAGGTCCGGCTGGGCTGAGCGGATGAGCCGGGGTCTGTTCAGGTATCGGCTGAATCAGCTGGAGACGCGGGTGCTGGCCGGCGAGTGTGGCTACGTCGCTCAGCTGAACATTCAGCGGGGCACCGAGAGGAGAAAGCCGCAGGTCATTTTAAGCATCCGCCAGCGTTTCGACCCCAAACAGTTTAACTTTAATCAAATCGAGCCGGAGGAGGTTCTGTTCGAGATGCGTAAGCGCGACGCGGCGTCTCCATACCGGGGCGCCGCGGCTCCCTCCTGCCTCGTGATCGTGAACGTCAGTCCGTTAGAGTTCGGTCACTGTTTGCTGGTGCCCGAACGCTCCATGTGTCTGCCTCAGATCCTGACCCCTCTGGCCGTGCAATTCGCGGTCGATTCGGTCTTCCTCAGCGACGACCCCGCGTACCGAGTGGGCTTTAACAGCCTCGGGGCCTTCGCCTCCGTTAATCACCTCCACCTTCACGGCTACTATCTGAATCACGCTCTCAGGATCGAGCGGGCTCGCGCAGAGCCGATTCTCCCCGAAAAGAGTCTGTACCGACTCTCTGAGTTTCCGACCGGGTTTATGTTTTACACGGAGAGCCGCGGCGGCACACACGGCGTGGCCGCCACGGTGTGCAGGCTGACCGATATTTTGGCCGAGAGAAACACTGCCCACAACGTTTTCATCACCCGGGGCTGCCACCCAGACAGCCAGGGCAACGCCTGCAGCTCCCGCCAAGGAGTCCGCATCTTCATCTGGGCCAGGGTTTCCTGTTTCGGAGCCAAAGAGGAGTCCGCGTTTAACGTGGCACTGTGTGAACTGGCAGGCCATCTCCCCTTTAAAAACAGAAATGACTTCGAAAACATTGATGAGGATGGAGTGAAGGCAATAGTACAGAAGTACATGTTTACTGACGAGAAGTTTACAGAGTTACAGAAATACATAGTAGAAAACTTATGATGCTGCAGTTGATCAAGAAACATAAATAAAGGTATGTGTTAGGGTTTATGTTTATGCTAATGACATGTAAATAACACACTGTAAACTATACGTTATAGGATTTTAGACTTTTAGTGATTTTGATGTATACATGCCAGCAATTTAAAGTGATCTATGCTGCCTTCACAAAGGAAGTTGGTGTTAGGTGTCTTTGAACCACAAGCTTATGACTGAACTATATGCAGATATAATAATTTTGTTTGTCATATTTAAGTACCATGATGAACCTTATGATTTGATCTTTATTCATCATTTGATGTCTGTATGCCTTGAATTTGCACTGTTTACTGACTAAGAAATACCACTTTCATTTTTAAACTACTTATTGCAGCTTTAATTTTACTATTCACATTCACACTGTGTCTGTAAAGTCACTGAAGGTGTGGTTTACAGTACATGCTATAACACTTGAACCACCTCAGCCACCCAAATTAGAACAGTGATGACCTTTGTGGGGGAAAAAAAAAAATTACATTTCAGTATCACATAATTGTGGACATGTCCTAAAATTTCAGGTTTAGGATATTTTCTCTGGAAGATGACACACAGTTGTAGATGTTAAATGTAGTCCAGGTCCGGAATCTTTCAATAGGTAGTTGAGTTTTGATTAACAGAATCAGGCATTTGCATTTAAACGCATTTGTGATTTTCTTTGTTCCTGCAATTTATTTCTCTGTGGGATTTAGAACAATATCACTCATCTATAATTTGCATAATATTTTTAAACCGACTCAGGTTTCATTTTAAATGTATCATCTCATCTACAGTACAGTAATACAGTGCATTAAAAAGGTCAATATTTCTGAGATTGAAAGTAGAAAGTTTTCTTCACCTTTGTTCAAACGTATTAAATTATGCCAAGGAATCTAAATGCTGATTGTATACAGTAAAAGATTTTTTTTCACCTGTCGAGAGGAGGTATTTCCTATTCAAAATTACTGGGATACATTTTACCAGTCCTTGATGATTTAAAGTAATATAGAGCACTCCATTGTTTTGAAGTGGGAACCAGATAGACATTTTTAAAAGGAAATTCCACCATTTTGAACTTGTACTCAAGTTCTTGTGATGCAAGAACTGCATTTTATTATGGATTTGCTTTGTGTAAAGTTCATTGTACAAATATTTTTATGTTTAAGCGTTTCATAAAATATCTCATACTGTTAACAGGATTGTGCACAATAATGAAGTATGTTACATTACCCCCCCCCAACCACACCTTTGCTTTTCCTAGCAAACACGAGCAAAAAGAATCATTATTGTTTATATGTCTTCATTTAACGATTAAAGCAACTAGTCATTAGAGTTTTCAAATTATTTTATTATTATTAAGAAATTAATAATAAAAAAGCTTTAAAGCAAGTGGTGAGATTTGTCTGGATGAGGATATTTGTCGCCACTGACCACCTTCAGTAAAAACCATGATTTGAATGTCAAATTAATGGTCAAAAATGTAAAAAAAAAAAAAAAATTACAGACTTTACCTTAAGTCAGAATGTTTTAAACTATAGTCATACAGCCTTTTAATTGTTCTTCAGTTGTTTTTTAAGTCTGATTTTATATTAAGTAATTGTATCAGTTCATGCACTCCCTTATTTGCAATGGAAATTGCTTCCCTTATTGTCTGCCTCGCCTGTTTTGGACCTTTTCCTGCACAGATGCACAGACCTTCGCTTTGTGCCTCGTACATTTAACACACCTTAAGGACAACAGCGAGCCTAAAATGTGAAATGTGTCACTTGTATCAAATCACACGATGCCACGGCAAGGCAAGTTGTACTCACGAGACTTGTCGTAGCTGCTGGACATTTTGTAGTGGCACCTCTAACCCCGCATAAAAGATGATACCGAAGAAATACATTACAGATTAAAAGTTCAGGTTTTAGTTTAGTTGTTTTTTTTTAAAAATAGAAACAGTATGCAGGTGGTAAATGTAAACAAATAATTAAAGATGTATTTTGGCACCAATACTTAGCCAAATTAATTTTGGGTAGGAAAAATGATGTTTACAATCTGTGGTTTCTGCTTATTGTGGTGTTTTAAAATACTGACTTGGTTGGTAAGATCAATAACTGCATAAGGATTTGCTCCACTTTTATTTGTAATTAGCGTCAGCGTGTCTTACTACTTCTCAATGACAATAAAATTTATAATTTAGCTTTGGATTCTCAAACTTCTGCAGAAGAATATATCTGTTTATTCAGTTCAGCAGACAGGAGAGGTAATTAAAATCTATGTGAATGGATAAATAAAATGCACAGGCTACATCAGGTGGACTTGGCAACTCGAAACATGGCCCACATTAGAGCAAAACAAATTCTAGGCAAAACAGCTTGTCTAAAGCTGCACACATTGGTGAGAACTGACTTTAAATTTGTTTGTACATCATTAGCATTTAAATTTATGGGATAGTATGAGTTCCTAATATGGACCAGCTGTAAGTATATTTATGTTAAAACATTTAACAAAATGCAGGGGGTAAATTAAATTGTTCAATAAAATGGGAAATAAAGTTTTTGGTTTTTAGTGTGTGTATATATATTTATATATATAATATGTATGATGAACTTTCACATGCTCTGTTTTTATCTTGGTATTTACACTCAAAGAAGTTTGCATTGTATGCAATGCATGTCATTGTCCACATCGTGGTGCTGTTGGACTGTTTGTGGACCTCGCTGCTAGTCTGCAAGAATCCAGACGATAGTTTAACTTGTAATTAGGTTTATGTACACCACAGGAAGTATGGTAAGTAGGTAAGTATTGCTAGTTATTATTTAAATGTACATATAATTATTACACCCAAATTGATAGATAACTTCTGACACATATCAGAAAACAACATGTTATATATAAATTTAAGTGATTAGTATTGATGAGAATTACCCAATTTTATGATCAAAATGTGTGTCTATTATATCTTTTGTGTATGTAAGTGAAGAAATGTACTAATGTTTAATTGTATATTATATTACAGATCATAGTGTGATTGCAAAAATAAACAATGCTTAAGTTTATCTGCTCCACTTCCCTGATTACTTGGTTACTCTTGTAATCGAAAAGCTTTAATTGTGCCTGTGGCCTCCTGCGCTTATTATTTCCAGGTGATGGCTCTTGTAACTAAGACTAATCAGAATTAAGCCGTGTCAACTGTTTTAGCAGAGCATCATGGTGTATAACAGATGCAGTGCTCTTTACTGACACCCTGTATCTGTCCTATTTCTTGGAAAATAGTCTATGCCCTGTTACCTTTTACATTCTTGGAAACAATGTTGTATGTTTACAGTGTCACTCCTGTTTATACTCCCTCTGTTGCTTTAGAACCTATCACAGTATTGTATAGTTACAAAAAAAAAAGGTCAAACAGTTTTCTAGATCGTGTTTAGGGTTAAGAGACATGATATTCCAATTTATATTATGCAGGTTTATCGTTTCATTTGTAGTAATCATAAAATACCATTATATGTTCAGATAAGCCTTTGTTCTTTTAGTTAGATTTTTTTTAATGAAAGCTAATTTGAGTTGCATGATACATTCATACTGCTTAACAGCTGCATTTATTTATTCATTTTCTAATCTATACAGAGGGGTGCTAAATCCTATGCCAGCGGCTTAAGGTAGGCCGAGGAACCACCTGAAGAATAAATACACAGACATTAAATATCTCACACCTAGGGCAATCTATACCTCCAAATTAAAGTATTTGGTTACAGAAGACTATCAAAAGAAATGGGAGAACATGCAAACTATATCCAGTTAGGACCCAGGAAAGCGTGGGTTTCCTCTGGGTTCTCCGGTTTCCCCCCACAGTCCAAAAACATGGATCAAGGTCAAATGAATTCTCCAAATTGCCACATATAGAGTGTGTCTGTGTGGGTGTATCTCCCCAGCGCCCGAAACGTTCTTCCCTGGATGGGCGTTTTCCCCTGGATCCCGCGCGACCCTAGTACAGGATAAAGCAGAAGACAATGAATTAAGTAAAACGTCTCTGTATTAAATACCTGAACACGGGTGACCCGCCGCTCTGGTGATCTGTGAGGGTCACGCCCTTGTCTCCGCTCTATAAGAAGACGGCTGCAGGTGCGCGCTGTGATCTGTCTGCGTCGCTCGGGTCGGTGTTCGTATCCTCCGCGTTGTCATGGGCAACTGCATCGTGCCGTACTGCGACGGACCGAAGAGCACGAAAATCAAATGGACTTTACCGGCTGTTTGTTTCGCGTGGCAGGGAGCAATGATCATCCTGTTCGGGGTTTTCGTGCGTTATAACAACGAAGCAGATACTCACTATATTGAAAATACGGCAAAAAATAACACAAGTCCGATTGAAAATGATTTCTACTACAGATATCCGAGTAAGTGATTAAACTGGCGTCATATAAGTTCTTAAACATGTTTATCTCTATAGTTTTTTAATTAGAGACTGTAGACCATCTGTTTCTGTACATACTTTATTAGTGATCTTTACTGTCTTCTCTAATGGCCAGCATCCCAGCTCATCACAGAGCAGTTACTATTTGTGTGAATTTTGGTGACTGATTCTGAGAACTAATGACACTAAGGTGTGTGTTGCACTGGTGCTAGTTGATCAGTTTCATTTGAGCCAATCCAGAAGTTCTCTATTGTATAAAGATTTGTTCATATTTTTGTTTATTTCATTGAGTCAATTTGATAAGCAGCTTGAATGTAAACTAATTAATACAATATATTTATGTTTGATGTTATAACCACCACATTTTTAAGATGTCTTAAATTTTGCTTTGTAATTTGAGTGATTATGAGTTCATTCAGACAAAGAGAGTCTGCTGTGATTATTGGGAAGTGGCTCATTATTACCATTCAAATGAATACCTAAGGTGTTAAGCATGGTCATGGTTCTTAATTTCCTAAGTTTACCAAAATGGAATCTTAATTAGTGCATCAAAATCATGCTGGTTTGGAAAAGGCCTTACCTGTACTATCACAGATTTGGAAGCATGTTATTATGTAAAATGTATAAGGTAAGGTAAAGAGTTTTATATATTTTAGTTATGTAATAAACCCAGCTGTTAATGCTAGATACATTTTTGCAACAAATGTTCCATAAAACATCTGTATCAGGCTAACGTGAGCAAGCCATCATTAGAATGGAGTCAGTCTGTCTGTTAGGGTATTATTATTAAGCCACAGTACATTTTATATTAACTCTACACTGCTTTATAATGAATATGTAGTTCGGTCAATAACTGAAAAATCTAATGTTAGATACATTAACAACATATGTTAATAACTGAATGTCAGTTGACATGTCTCATTATCATATTTCATCTTTAACTTGAATGTTACAGAAATCACTGAAGGAGAAATCATTGAAATCACTCTGTAAATTATAAATGGTTATAAGCCTTATAAAATTTTTGTACTGTTATTTTAGATCATATTCATTTACTCGCTTTTACATTTTTAGTTACAAATTAACATATAATACTTATGAAAGTGTAATATAGAAGAATCAGTAATTGCTACCAGTGAGGCTGTAAATGAAAGTGGATGTAAAACAAGGTCTAATTGTATAACCTTTAAAAGTAACACAATGACATAGTTGTTGTTATATAGACAAAGAAACTTTAAGTCCAGATCACAAAGTCTTGTTTATAGATAAACAGAAATGAATCATGTCTAAATAGTGGAACTCTAAATGTCAAGTTGTGAATGTTACAATTTACAGTAAGCTGTGCCAGGGTTTCTGTTTTGTACACATGTTACTAATGTGAGATGTTTATAAAACAGTCTATAGAATTTTATATGTTTTAGATTTCCTAAAATATAAATGTGTTGATTTATTTAAAAAAAAGGTACAATCTACATTACAATTGTATCTACAAGGTACAATCTACATAGCGCAGTTATTAAAAAAAAAAAATTAGGGTAATACAGGATGTGGAACAGGGATTGCCAACATGGAATATTACTACAGGATTATTTATGAATATGACTGTGCATGTTTAGCATTGCTAATTTTTTTTAGGAATTCATACCCAGGTACACAATGCCAGAACATTTTGCATATTATTACAACAGGTAAAGATAAAATGGTCCAGGTACAATCATTCCTGTTATATATGCAGTATATAATATCATTAAAAATGTGGTGGTATAAGGGTAGTGCTTGCAATTCACATTAAGAAAGTATGATTTTTATTACTGAATAAATGAAAACGGTCACATTTGCATCAAGTTTTGTATGTTCTGATATCTGCATTGCATGACTAAAAATTACTCATACAGATAACATGACACTTTGATCATGCATTATAAATATACTTGTGACCGTGTATTTTGCATCGTGTTTATTGTAAACATTTTTTAATTATTTTGTGATTCTTAGGTCATGTAAATTAATTGGTAATCAAAAAACCTTTTTATGTATTCCCTCAGGTTTTCAGGATGTTCATGTGATGATCTTTGTTGGCTTTGGATTCCTTATGACATTTTTGAAGCGATATGGCTTTGGTGCTGCTGGCTTCAATTTCCTTGTGGCTGCATTTGGAATTCAGTGGGCTTTAATAATGCAAGGCTGGTTTCACCATATGGACAACGGTGTGATCACAATTGGTGTATCTAAGTAAGCCGAAAATTACTTTTTAATATTTGCTAAACTCTTTTTCTATAATCTCAGTATATATTTAATAACAATAATTTCATATTATACTGATGTTCACATTATATAACAGACATGATTCACTTCAAGGGTAATTATTTTCATGTGAAAATGTTTTTCTGTTTTTTTAAATCTGTATATAAATTTACCAGTCTTTTTTACTGTAAACTTTTTGGGATATTAATAAGGGTATTTTAGACAGATTAATTTAACACTTTGGAATGACTGAGTATAAATCTGCATTAAAATGTTTTGTACATATTAAGTTGTTATAAAATAGTTTTTGTTGTGTTCTTTATGTTCAGTATGATAAATGCAGATTTTTGTGTGGCTGGCTGTCTGATTGCATATGGAGCAATTCTGGGAAAAGTCAGCCCTGTACAGCTGATGGTGTTGACCCTGTTTGGAATTACCCTGTTTGCTGTAGAAGAATACATCATAATCAGGCTTCTTCATGTGAGTTAAATTAGTGGTAAGATTTCATGTAAAGTGTGAAAAAAGTGAAAAATTCCTAAAAAGTATTAGGACAGGTTTTACAATTTATGTCAATTGCATAAATTAAAGCATTTGCTTTGCCAATATTCTTAGTAGATGTTAAGAGTATATGCTGGTTTTTGTTAGGGATGTTTAGGGAGTTTTTAATGTGACATAATCATGAATTCTTAACAAGAACTGGTTAGTGATTCTCAACATATCAATATATGCCATTATGGGATTCATTGTGTTAAGATAACATGTAATTTAATAGTCTGTTACGTATTCGTTTTACATTCAGATGCAAACAATACCATGTTGAAGGCGAACTTCCATGTACAGAGAAAAACATTGAAATATAGGTCAAGTGAAATATGAAAAAATTCTTTAAAGCATATCTATATAATAACTGACCGACTGAACATTAGAAGCACATAGAATAAGTTTACAGGTGCTCTCGTTGTTATACAACAGTTCATACATTACAAATCAAATAGCCATTAACATAAAACAGTAATAACATCTGATTATATGTTCTGTTTTTTCCTGTGAGCTCAAAAGTCTTAAATTAATGTGTGAAATGCAAGACAGATTGATTGTAGGGTTTAGGCTGCAAAAAGAAGTGCAGTAGGCCTCCAGAACCAGTTCTAAGATATATGGCTTCAGGCTATTTCAGTATATAGTGTTTCTATAGAGGCGAATAGGAATAGACAGTAGAAAAAGTATACAAAATAAATGGTATAATAAAATTAGCACATAGACATTAAAAAAGCAATAGTACAAAGTAATATATATATATATATATATATATATATATATATATATATATATATATATATATATATATATATATATATATATATATATATATAGTACAAAGTAATATATATATATATGTCTTATGCAGGTTTTTGACACTTCTGATTAAATTATTAGGTTGATTTTGAAGTGTCAATAAGTTTCATAATCTTATTTAAACTTTTCTTTGTTGTGAATATTTAACAGGCTAAAGATGCTGGAGGATCTATGGTAATTCATACATTTGGGGCTTATTATGGTCTGGCTATCTCATGGGTCCTTTATCGACCGAACCTGCACATCAGCAGTAAGCTGAATGGTTCTGTCTACCACTCTGACTTATTTGCTATGATTGGTAAGTTTTCTGTCATTTTTATAACGATTTACATATCAATAGTATATTATTGTTAAGTGCAAATATTATTAAAAAAAACCTTCATAAATATGAAACAGACAGATAATATGATATAAAGTAATGTTTTGTATTATTTATTCATTTCTCTTAGGAACTCTGTTTCTGTGGATGTTTTGGCCCAGCTTTAATTCTGCAATTTGTAATCATGGAGATGGTCAGCACAGAGCAGCCATTAATACATACCTGTCATTAGCTGCTACTGTTCTCACAACCTTTGCCATTTCTAGTCTGTTTCAGAAGCATGGAAAACTGGACATGGTAATGTTTCTTTTGCTTACAATTATGTGTCGTTCCAATTCTAAATTCCAAAAATTTGCCAAAGAAGAAAATGGTGTTGACAATTGTTTTTATTATTTAAACATACATACACATACTCGATCATAAATTCTTTTGGTCAACACTTTCCCTGCAGTTCTCATAAGGATCTATTTTGCTGTTGTCTCTGCCCCATAAAATACTTTTTAAAACGTGTCAATTGTGCCAAAACTACAATGAGGAGAGTAGTGGGCCTCCAGATCCAGGTCTCAGGTGTATTGCTTTAGGCAGTAAATAGTATCTCTATATAGTTGTTTAAAAAGATCAGGTGACATCAGGTTTCATTTACACTTGAAAGAGTACACAGTAGATGTAAGTATCTTGGACAGCCAGGCTTTTTGTTATACATTTGACATGTATCTATGAAATGGTAGCATAAAATATAAGAATGATAATTATTTTAAAATGCTATGATACATTTTAATGCAGTAATTTTTTTAATTAGTCAAAAAAACAGCCAAAAAAGAGCTAAAAAAGGATAGTTTACATATTTACATTATATATATTATATTTATATACCAATGCTCAACTAAAAATTATTTGTTGGTTTTGAAGTGCCAACAATTTACACACAAACTCACCTTTAAACACAATGCCTACTTGCATGAGCTCAATGCTTAATCTAATTTTAAGCTTAATTTGTTAACAGGTTCACATCCAGAATTCTACCTTGGCAGGTGGTGTTGCAGTGGGAACAGCAGCCGAATTTATGCTGATGCCATACGGCGCTCTAATTGTCGGATTCTTCTGTGGTCTTATTTCAACACTGGGATACATATACATTTCTGTAAGAACTTTTTCATTCATTCATTATCTTCCGCTTTATCCTCTATTAGGGTCGCGGTGGGGTTCCCCATGCCCATCCAGGGGAGAACGTCTCGGGCGCTGGGCAGATAGACAGGGCGCCAATCCATCGCTGGGCACACACTCACTCACATAGACACACTCTAAATGGGGCAGTTTTGAGAATTCAATTAACTTGATCCATGTTTTTGGACTGTGGGAGGAAACCGGAGAACCCGGTGGAAACCCACGCAGACACGGGGAGAATATGGAAACTCCACCCAGATGGGGATTCGAACCGGGAATCCCTAGCGCTGAGAGGCGAACGTGCTAACCACTAAGCCACCGTGCTGCCCCTGTAAGAACTTTTCAATGTAATTATTAAAATTCAAATTACTAAATCAGAACAATTCTATAATCCCTTGTAAAATCAAGTGGAAATAGGCATGTTTTTAGGCACAGGCCTTTAAGTTGTGATTTTTGTATTTGAAATATATGATTGTCATTTGAACTTCAAAGAGAATTTATGAGAGAAAGGCCACACAAACATTCTGGCAATAATGTACAGTATTTGCCATAACATTTAACCATTTTCAGCCCTATATGGAAAAGAAGCTTAAGATCCAGGACACATGTGGAATTCATAACTTACATGCAATGCCAGGAGTGATTGGCGGAATAGTAGGAGCCATCACAGCTGCAGCTGCCTCCGAACATGTATATGGTAAAGTCGGGTAAGATCGGTCCACAATTTCTGTTTACTATACAATATGTAATTAAATAATAAATTACCTGCATTTATACCTGCATAATAAATATACCTGCCATACAAAATACATTAACTGAATCAAATAAAGATGTTTCTTGTTACTTTTACATTGTAAGTAATATAAGGTGATGTTCTCCAATATTTGTAGCACAGTTCCCCCTATATGGGCTGGCAAAAAAATTTTCACATTTTGCTCTGTAATATTTGTGTTCTTACAGGTTGGAAAAAATGTTTGAATTCGATACTGTTTCAAAGAACAGAACTCCAGCTGTTCAGGGAGGCTACCAAGCGGCTGGAATGTGTGTGGCTGTGTGCTTTGGGATAGGAGGTGGAATTTTTGTTGGTATGTCTAAAAAATATTGGAAAACTGTATATATATATATTGGTAAATGAATCACTAAATTAGTATTACCGTTCGTAGAATAGTAAAATGTAAAATATAATCATATTCTCTGTCTTTTCAGGTCTGATCCTGAGAATGCCAATCTGGGGGTCTGTAACAGATGAAACATGCTTCGATGATAAGATCTACTGGGAGGTGAGTTATGACATTAACTGTTTACAGAAATGTGCTATATGGAGATGTTTGTATGTTCACTTATTTTTTTATCCTATTATGATCTTATAAAGAGAAAGCAGTCTATTCACTAGATTTGTAGTTTTAGAATTTAGCAACAGGGTTTAGGATTCATTTTCACTAATTGTTGCATAAACAAACTTCACTTTTCCGGCAGAGTTAATATCACCCATAGTGAAGGTCAGACTACCTTGCTGTTTATCTTTAAATCACAACCTTAAGTCCTTCAGCCAGAATGTAGTTAAATATGTTCTGGTTTATACCAAAAAGTGTTGATGACAGAACTGCAGAATGTGACTTGTGTGCATAGCTACAATTATAATTTTTCTTTTAGTTGTTGTGGATAAGGTATATAGGTACTTTATTAAAGTAAAAGCAGTAATGGCACAAAGAAAAAAAATACTTGTTGCAAAAATGTATGTAAAAGTACACAGGCATTAAAAACTTTATGAATTTAAAGCATTAAATTCAGTGGGCAACCTTATATATGGCACCCGGAGGGCAATTGGGATTAGGTGCCTTGCCTAAAGTCATAATATTTCAGTCATAATATTTGGTGGGACCAAATTTTGTTTTGTAGTCTGTTTGTAACTGACAGTATTTTGTATGTTAAGGTGCCTGAAGAAGAGGAAGAAGAGGAAAAACCTTCTCCTGTACTACAATACACCAATCATCTGGCCAACAACCATGCAGAAGTGTAAGTTTAAAAATGACAAAAACACATTTTTAAGTGTAGATTAAGTAGTTCATTTACTTGTGTGTGTATGTATGTATGTACACTGTATGTATGTATATATATATATATATATATATATATATATATATATATATATATATATATATATATATATATATATATAGGGCGGCATGGTGGCTTAGTGGTTAGCATGTTCGCCTCTCAGCACTAGGGATTCCCTGTTCGAGTCCCCATCTGGGTGGAGTTTACATGTTCTCCCCGTGTCGGCGTGGGTTCCCTCCAGGTTCTCGGGTTTCCTCTCACAGTCCAAAAACATGGATCAAGTCAATTGAATTCTCCAAATTGCCCCATATAGTGTGTGTATGTGTGCGTGTGAGTGTGTGCCCAGCGATAGATTGGAGCTATGTCCTGGGTGTATCTGCCCAGCGCCCGAAACGTAGGACAAAGCGGAAGATAATGAATGAATATATATATATATATATATATATATATATGTGTGTGTGTGTTTCATTCATTCACGTGTGTGTGTGTGTGTGTGTGTGTGTGTGTGTGTGTGTGATACCCACTTTTGGCCACAAGGTGGCGTGAGGTTACAGCAAAGGCATCGACTTTTTCAGCAGTCTGATGTTTTAATCTTGCGTTTACAGAACTGAAACACGCTTCTCTGTGGAGCAGCACTAACCCGAGAAGAGAAGAGCAAAACGCCGGCAGGCTTCTGTTTCCATCCTGCACGTCTCATATAGTAATGTAGAATACTACTTTTAAAGGTTTAAAATCACCAAATACATTTTTTGATTCACCTTGGTAATATGGCTCGGTTTGCCCATGCAGTCGGTGTTTGAAGTCGTCTGTTTGCAATATATCGATATGTAGTTTAAATACTTTAGACTAGGGATCACCCAGTTTATTTAATCAACCTCTAAGGTTCTGTTATGAGTTAAAGCGAATGTTGCAGTATTTCCACTTCCTTTCATGATTTTGTGAAGGTAGAGCCTACCTTTTAATCCTACACACAAGTCACAGGTCAGTTTGTGTTTCTATATTTGTGTATAGAAATAATGTTATATAGATTTACAAACTAAATCCCACTGCCTTAATTCAAATATACAAGTAGCCTTCAAAAGGATTGAATGTAAATTCCTCTTATATTGGCAACCATGGAAAGCATGAACATGTTGAGCTCTAAAAAGATCCTCCAAGTCTTTTCCTTTGGCTTTTTATTTAAAATATTAATTAAAAGAAATAACATTATCATAGATTACTTCTTGTTTTAAAGACTGCGTTACACTTGTTGCTACCCTTACAAATGTTTGTTTTAAATCCAACAATATTTGAATGGTCAGCCATGAATTCTTGTTTCTGAGGTAATGACACTATATACACCAAAGTATTGCAACACACTTTGTAATCAAAAAAACTGTTGTTTAATTCAGTCCCATCGCTGCAGGTGTATAAAATCAAGCATCTCTATGCAAAGGGGCAATTTTAGGAAGGTCCATTAGTTGTGGGAAGGATGGTGTGTAATTTAAGTAATAAGCTTTGAATGTTTTTATTAATAGAGAAGATAAACATATGACTCTTAAATGAAATTTTAAAAAATGATGCATTAAAATGCAGATGTGTAGTAGAAATTCAAGTTTGAGTTAATTAGTTGTCTATAAATGTGAGCATGCCTTTAAGGGCACGATATACCAATTTATATAATATAATTTTACTAACTAAATATAATTTTTAGGTATTTTAGTTGTTGACAGTTTTAAACTGTCTGTAAACCTTTTAAATTCTAGCATAGTATGTTTTCCCCCACCTTTACAAATTTAATAAAAGATGATGGGTGTATTGTTTATTTTATGTAAATTTACTGAGGAAATGTGAAATTTTTGTTTCATCCTTTATTCACGATACCTGATCTAGGATTTATTTTAAGAAAATATTGTATCATTAGAACATTTAGAATGACATTTATTTCAATAAACTACATTCTTTATATTGTAATATTTATTAACTGAAAAATAAACTGTGCTAAATCATTATAAAAATGAATTCTTTGCCTCGTCTTAAATGGACTTTGCTTGCTGGACAATTGTACCTGTTTTAAAGCCTGTAACCTTGGATGTAAGTTCATGACCTTTGCTTGTTAAGGTCAATGGCATGATGTCAACGAGATGGCCGTGCCACATGTCTCTTTGATGCTTCTCTTTACTGAGTTTGACCACAGGTCACAAAGAGTCAGGGGTTACGTGACATCATGTACCAGGTAATTTAACTGATGAAATGCACTTGTTTATGTTGGTCATACATCATACAGAGTGCTGAAACTAAACACTGTCTTAGGAAGTTCCAGATTTGACTTCAACTAAAATGTAAACCTTGCTGAATTTGTTTTGTGAATATTTATGACCTTCAGTGATTATATTTGTGTTTTACAAGTCTGTCTAGTTTCAGAATTCCGCTTACAACTTGGTCTTTAAGGATATTTTTCTTCCCAAGAATAGTGAGGAAACCAGGCATTAATGTATCTCTACAGGAGGTCTGTGTGCGAGCATTCTGATCTCAGGAGCCATGTTAGAAGAGAAAGCGCTCTAATTAACTGCTTCTGGGGTACTGTGGAGAAGAGGAGGAGAGTCGGAACAAACCCCATTTTTCTTATGCTCCAATACATCACTCCCCAGCTCTTGTGTATTCAGGTCCTACCCCTCCGCTCTCCACCCGGCAGGGCCTCTCTAGTCTTATGTTTATTCATTTGCCACTTAAAGGCCGGACACAGCACCCTGTTAAAACTAAATCAAGCCCCTTTCATGACATGATCCTTTTGCCAGAGCTGAAAGGACCTCAGTCTGAAGGGGGGTCTGACCCTGAGGACACTGAACCAGGAGGAGAGAGAGAGAGGAGGGG